>JAVJHY011695800.1:0-183032 GCA_035593235.1 Phascolosoma agassizii
GGCGGTGTTAGTCCAGAAACATTCGAAGCCGCCTCAAACCGACGCCTCTGAATGTCCATGAAACCAAGGGAAGTCCATCTGCGGCTCCACGACTACCCATCGAATCCCAGAGGACGTCTCGGCCAGTGCAGCCATCATCCTCGATTGGGGGAGCACCTGGCACCGCCAGTAGCGCCACATAGCAATGAGGAGCGTCTCTTCCAGCGGTGAGCCGCAGCGTTCGAGAAGTGATCTGATCCCGGACTCTTCTTCGGTGAGGGCGGCTCCCAGCATTCTCTCCGCATCATCACAGATTCCGCTGCTTCCGATCGACGTGCCCTCCCCCGATACTGTTCCTTGCATTGGCAGGTCTCCTTGCACTAGCCGATGATGCCTACAGTAGGTATCTCAGTCAATACCCACAGTCGGCATCCCATCGAGCAGTCGCTAGGCTCCTGTTGATGGTGGGGAGTTGGCACAAGCGCTACGTCCAGCGCGCGCGGCCCGGGGATCGTCTCGTGAGCGGAAAGCTCGTCGAGAGACGGTGTGCTGCGTGCGAACGATGGTTCAAGGTCAACCCGAACCGGCACGATGCTGACTACTGCCCTGAGGCTGACTGCAAGAGTCGCCGGCAGCGAGAGCGCGCGGATCGGTAGTTAGTCCAGCTTGCGGCAACCATTGGGTTGCTTGGCCCGGGCCACGTTCTGCGACCGGATGCTCGTTCCAGGGATGGTGCGCGCGGCCGACCTGCTGTTCCCCTAGACGTCGCCCTCTTCAGATCCAATAGGTAAGGACCGCCAGCGTTCTAGCCTTTCCGAGGGTGGCTTCCAGTCTGGAATGCGCCGCATGCACTCTCTCACCGTGCGGATCGGGGTGGAGCGCGGTCCGAATGCGGGCGAGCGACCGGACTCAGGACGCACGCCAGCGAGAACGACAATTGTCTCGCCTCGATCCTCAAGCACCTCCATTTCGATGCGGACTCCAGTTGGAAACAGACGGGCGGGCACGTTAGGTCTGGCGTGAAGCGTGACCAGCGGGAAGACGACACCTCGCCAGCAGCGCTCATCTCGGCGAAGGGAAGCAGGTTGCCCCCACAATGGAAATCGAGGTATGCCAGGTTTGGGAGCCACTTCGGCGCCTTCGGGAAGCAGAAGCTCAGCCGCCACCGCCACAGTTAGCCATTTGGGTTCAAGCTCTACGTGGACACGGTTGATTCCAAGCCCCACCACCTGGCCCTCGCAGTCCTTCACCAAATTCGCGCCGCTCTGATGGAAGCCCCAAATCGCCCAGCACGAGTATTTCTTGGCGACCATGTCAGCATCGATGTTCGATCGCTGGTCGTCGACAGCTTCTGTCAGAGCCCTGATGGCCTCTTGTGTCTCCTTCGCGCTTTCAGCACTGTCGCGCCAACTAACGAGACCGATCCCAACGCCGATGAGAGTCATGACCGTGCCGACAAGACCCGCGGCCCTGAGGATTGACTTCAGTGACGACTGTTTTCGCCAGTCGGCGCGTAGCTGTCTTAGGGTACGCGCCATTCCTACGCCTCGAACGCCCCCCGCCTGAGCATCATTGCCACTGCCCTCAGCTGAGATCCTGAGACCGTCTGCCCTGCATCGGACTGGGACGCGATCACCTCGAGGACTTCGGCTGCGCTTCCGTTCACGCCCCGAATCGCTCGTTCCTTGCGGCTGGCGTCGCGGGAGCGAAACGCGAACAAGCACCAGCAGGTTTGCTAGTCGGATTGCTCGATGTCTGAATTTCTACCAGCGGCTGGATCCGCCAATAGCATCCCGACTGTCGAGGCGAACCCAATCGGGAGATCACGCGCAACCACGTCGCGCTCGACCATGTGATTGGCGATCTCGGCCGCGCTACGCACTTGCGTGTGAAGATCGCGCGGGCTCAGGATGAAGAAACGGGAGATCCAGTCCACTCTTCCCTCCGGGCTGCCGGTATTGTAACACCAGATTGCGTATTGACTACCGTTGAAATCGCGTGGGCAATTGTGTCCGCAGTGAACCGCATTAGATCAACGTCTTTCAGAGAGAAGGCTTCGCGGTTGCGAGACGATACGTAGAACAGTCCAATCAAGCGTTGGCGGCCGTCCGACCATGCGTTCAGAGGAGCCACCATCATGGAAACCACTTCCTTTGGGTACTGCCTTTCGTTGGCGGTTTCTTTGAAAGCCCCCATCTTCGCGGCCTCCTTCAGGTCGTTGTAGATGAGCACACCCTTCTCGTTGCCCGTCTCCGTGAGATAGGCGCAAATGCCCTCGTTGGCCGGGATCGGCTCAGATGTTTTCTGACGTGCAGGGTTCAGATTGGTTGAGCGCGCGGCTGTGACGTACTCGACTCCCCCTGCGTCAGACACCGACGCCAGACGTATCGCCGTGGCAACTCGTTTGTCTGAGAGGATTTCCTCGAAATAACATTCAGTGTGGTTGCACAAGCCCAGCAGGAAGCTCCGGAACACTTGCTGGGATTGGGGATCCGACGGAGCGGCGGTGCTTTCAGTCAGCGTACAGGCGGTCGTGTATTGGTCTCGGACGAAATGGGCAATCTCGTGAAGGCGTCGCTTCACCGCCAGCGATCGAAGAGACCGCATCCGGTTGTAGACCAACAAGAGGATCAGGAATACGCCAAAGAGTGGCACCAGTACTACGAGCGTCCACATAGAAATGGTCGCTGGAATCGCTGCCGGCCACCACCAAGGAACTCCCATAGTCGCTGCGGTGACGGCTGCAGTAAGAGCGATTCCGCGCCAGCGACTGAAGAATCCGGCGACTCCCACCTGCCACGCGTCATGGCCTTCTTCCAGGTGCTCGACACACTCTCGCTTCGCCATCTCGCGTCCGCCCCCGTGGGAACAATGACATGAGTCTGGGGGCGTGGAAAGTCCCCCATTTGGGTCACCCCGCCCCCAGGTAGACCGCCGCCTTCTCTACTGACCTGAATGGGGTGGGTGGTATTGGCGCTGGACGGAGGCAACCGGGAGCTCTCCTAGGTGAGCGCCATTTCGATAGACTGTGGTGTGCCTAGCATTCAAGAGATCTCACAGCTGATCGAGGCAGTGGCATCGCTGCTCTGGCCGATACTTGTCCTCTTCTCCGTTCTTCTATTTCGGAAGCAGATCCAGGAGTTCTTGGGGCGTCTCCGACGAGGGAAGGTGTTCGGTCAAGAAATCGAACTTGAGGCAGCTCACGAGCACCGGCAGCTCCCGTCGTCAGCGATAGCGGAGCGAATGGCAGAAGAGCTCAAGTCTGATGATCTTCACCGACGCCTTGGCCAGATCGTTTCAAGAATGTCGGAGGCGGATCGATCTGACTCCCTCGACGACATCGTTGACGTCTTGCGGAACACCGCAGAGGTGTCAGCCAGGGAGGCATTCGTACGAGTCGACACGCGGCCACTTCTTGGCGCGCGGGGAAGGGTCTGGGAGGATCCATACGACGCGGAGATGACGGTCAAGGACTTCCTCAACGGACTCTGGTTCCAAATGAGGTCGTACGTTAGAACATATACGTATCCCGAGGGGTGGGTGTTGAGAGACTACGAGAACGACCGCGACTACGCGGCAATCGGCAGGCCTTGGGCTGAATCACAGGGGCAACGAGAAGACAAGCGTTCTCTGCGTGAGGTCGGCATTGGGCCGGGAGCGAGACTCTCGGTTGTCCCCGGTCGCAATCCGGCCTCAGCCTTGGGCCCGAGGTAGGTATCCGACCTAATCGGGCATCGGAGATGCGCCCCTACCCCTCCGGCGCCTCCGGCTTCACCTCTCCAGGCTGGCCTGGGTAGACGGATAGAACCTGCTTCGAGCAGCCACCCTCGCGCACATCTTCGAGCACTCGGCACGCTGATGTTCAGGTGACGGCGCAGCACTACGCGCGGTGGGCTGGAGCGAGTTCCTACCCGGAGCTGTTGAATCTCCAAGGAGACGAAGCGCCCGCCGACCTGATTGAGAGAAGCTCGGTAGAACTCGATCTGTGTCGGGGGACTAGCGCCACGTCGGCCGGGGAATGAAACGAAATTGCTCCAGCCCCAAGGGAACCGACTAACAGCTATCGGTTCGCCATGCGTGCCTCATGCGACGAGCGACCCCGGCGGGAGCCCCTGTCTGGCGCCGCGTCGGTGCGGTCGGGCTACTTGCGGTCTGTCAATCTAGTACCTCGCGTAGGCTCGCCCAGAAATCAGAGGCCGGTGTGCGTTCCTCCCAGGTGCATTCAAGCAGGTGGTCAGATGTGCATTCGATGTCTTGAGAGCCCTGAGTCTTGGGATGGCAGACACACGTTCCGCCTCGTCGGTCGCCACCGGACAAGTAAGTGCCTTGTACGGCACGAGCGCCTTGTGGAACTAGCCTTCCGCAGATCTCGTTGAAGGATGACGGTGGGTAGATTCGGCAAGCATGATCCGAGTTCGTTCCGCCGATCGGGCCTTGCTGGTAGGTTCGTCGCTGCGTCTTAGAGACCCAAGAGTCCCCGTCTCCGCCGACTGCCTCGCCAATACTAAGTCCGGCGGCGGCGACTGTGCCGAGTACCGCGAGTATGGTCGCCCACGATCCAATGCTCAGCCTCGACAAGAGAGCCACCGGCGTGATCTTCTCGTCAATGTGAATCACATCGCTGGCTTCTTTGGGACCGTCCTCGGAGGGGGCGGGGAGGAGTTGGCGCGGCTTCTCGGGATCGGTGCCGTTGCTAAACGCGCTGCTGAGCGCGCTAGCCACTTCCTTTCCGCACATTCCGGCGCCAATGAGAAACAGTGCAACTGTGAGGGCGACCAGGTACGCGGAGAATCCGGGTTCCAGGTGCCGAGCGATAGCGGAAACGTTGCCACCGACGAACAGGATGACACCAAGCAGGACGAAGAAAGCCCCCATCCGGAACTGGAACTTCGTTAGGTCAATCTTCGCGATGTCAGAAGCGAGCTTGACAGCTGCCGGAGCGACATCAGGCGCGTCATGAAGCGACGTGCGTTTCTGATCCTCGGTCGGCACTCTAGGCGCCCTCGCCGTTGGCGGCCACGAAGACCTCTCGGGAGAAGCTCTCGGAAACGTATACCTGGGCCTCCTCGTCTTCCTCGACGATGCCGAACTCGGAGAGAGGCAACGTGCTGCCGAGGTCTTCCTCGTGGACGATCAATGGGACCGCCGAGCCAGTTCCTTCATAGAGGTAGACCGTTCGGAGATGGCCGAGCTCTACTCCAAGTCGGAGCTGGTCCTCGGCTTCGGCACGGCTGATGCCTCGGATCTTTGCCCAGATTCGAGCGTCGAGGAACTTGCCGTCGGAGACAGCTAGTGCCTCCTCAGTAGGCCGCAGCCTGAAGAAGGCGCGGACGATCCATCGCCATACCCTAGTCAATAGAAGCGACAAACCCATGGAGGTCGCTCCCGTCCAAGCGAGCACGGCAGACGAGCTTGCCTGCCGTGGGGTAGAGTAGCAATTTGGAGTCGCGCTTCAGCCCTGCGTGGTCGTCTGCGAACTGCACCTCCAGTTTGTTGATCCGTTCGGCCGCCGCCAAGCGGCGAAACTGGGCGGGCATCGCGCGTCTCAACGGACGCCGCTTTCTCCTGGCGCCAATCGTCTCGTGCCTCGTGCGGCCAACCGTCTCAACGTCGTAGGAACCCGAGTACGTGTCGACTTCGTCCTGATCGATGAGTTCCCGCGCGTACTCCGAGAAGTCCTCATAGTCACCTGTGGCGATGTCGCGGTCCTCTAGGAATGCACGGGCCGTGTCGAGACAGGCGTCCGGGTTCGGCGTCGTGAGCAGGCGCCGGACTACCTTTCCTATGATTTCGGTCCAGGTTGAAGAGGAACTCTGCATAGTGATCACGTACACGATCAATCGAGTCCCCCGTGTCTCTACAAGCACGGGCAACGGGACCTTCTGACGGATCGGCGCACCCGAAGCTGGCAGGAACTCGATTACCTGCGACACCAGTAGTAGCGCGAGCGTGTTTCGTGCGCCTAGGCGCACGACCGAGCGGACAGTGACATCACTGGTCGTGTTGGCGCGACGGAGCGACGCGAGGCGCTCGGAGTTCCGAGCTGGAGTGTTGATTCTCCGGAAAACGGTCTGGTGAAAGCGTCCCCGAAAGCCCTCCAGTAGCAGCTCGTCGAGGTCGTCGCGGCTCGAGCCGCGAACAATCGCCACTGCGCGTTCGCGCGTGTTTCTCGCGGTAGAGTCTCTATTCAGTTCTCTGACTCTGGCCGCACCAAGTCTCGAGACCCAGGTGACAAAGAGCGACTCCTCGATTGCGTCCACTGGGGTTCTCCTTGCGCCGGGGTTGGATCATCGCTCTCATGGAACCGCATCTTGACGGAGCGATGTACCCCCCAAATGGGTTGGGCCCAACGCGGCAAACGCGGGTCCACCACGGTATCCCCCCAAGCCCCCTCCACCTGACATCTCGCGAGCTGGGAAACAGCAAGTTAAGCGGGTCGGAGAGATGTCATGTTTGTACGGCGAGAAGCCAGCGCAACCCGCAAGTTTGATTGACACCGCGGATCAACCTATCCGCGATCAGCCTTGCGTCTAGAGCGTGCAAGCGTTGACGCAGTTCTGTGTGACCCGTTTGAGGGGGTCGCGATCGACTCCCCATTCATGGTAGTCGTGAGGCACACACAAGGGGTCTTCATATGCGGCGCGTGTTCTTGATCTTGCTCGCATTCATCGCGCACGCGGTGGCACCGACTCAGATGAACGCAGTCCCAGTGACCTACGAGGTCTCGCTCGGCTCGTTCACGGCCTTTCAGCTTTCAGATGTCAACGGTGATACCACCGACTGCGAGATCAACAGCGCGAACAACTGCCTCGATCAGTCCGTCGAGATCACGGGCACGATCGTGCTCGACGATGCAACCGGCCAGATTCTCTCGATGGTCTACGAACTCTCCGGCACCGCCGTGGTCGATTTCGGAAACGACAGCTGGAACGATGTTCAGCAGCTTCACTTCTTCGGGCTTGGCTACGAGAGCGACGGTCCCGCCATCACAACACTCTTCGGCTTTCAGACCATGTCCGGGGAGTTCACATCCACACTGGGCGTGACGGACGGCTCGGGGAATGTCAGCGTCGTCCCGGATCATGAGTTCGAGGGAGCCAACGGCGTCGCAGCACTGGTGCTGCTCGATACCTCCGGAGGCGTCTCGATCGACATTTCGGGCGCGAACGTGGGCACGATCTGCGACCCGAACTCACCCACCGATTGCGGCGTCGTCCAGGCGAACTTCAACCTGACGGGGTCGGTGGCGGCGCTTATCGTTGAGATTGCAACCTCGCACGGAACAACCACCACCCTCCCGTCGATCGCTGTATCCGGCACCGTGAATCAGAGCGCAACGACGGTCGATGTCGAGGGCGTCGCCGCCACCGTCACTGGGATGACCTGGAGTGCGACCGTGCCATTGAGTTCAGGCTCCAACGGCATCACGGCAACCGCAACGCTCGGCGCCGAGACCGCAATCGACCAGATTACCGTGGTTCAGGTTGTGAACGCGCCGCCGCCAGGCCCGGTATTGCCCGTGTTGGATCCCGTCGATTCAACGGTGCCGACGACTGTCGCGGATGCGACGGCGTTCTTGTACACCGGCGTCGACCCCGTACAGACAGGTGTGACGCCGGGAACGATCCTGGCGCCGCGCGCGGGCGTGATCAGAGGCCGGGTCCTGGATGGGAGTGGTTTTCCACTCGAGAGCGTGACGGTCACGGTGGTCGACCATCCCGAATTCGGGCAGACTCTCTCGCGCGCGGATGGGCAGTACGACCTCGCCGTGAACGCTGGTGGTGCGTTGTCGCTCGAGTATGCGCGTGACGGACTGATCACTGTCTTCCGCACCAGTCGACCGGAGTGGCGAGATTTCGATGTCCTCGACGATGTGGTGCTGCTGCCGCGGAGCCCGCTCGTGACGGCGGTGGACACTTCTGGTGCAGCCGCCTTCACCGTCGTTCAGGGTGCCGTCGAATCGGATGCACTCCACACGCGTCAGGCGACGCTCCTAATCCCGAAGGACACGATCGCGACGGCGGTACTACCAGGAGGCGGGACGACCTCGCTAGGAACTGACTTCTCTGTCCGGGTGACCGAGCTGACGGTGGGACCGCTGGCTGTGAATGCGCTCCCTGCGGAGATGCCCAGCGGTGGCGACCCGACCAACGTCTGGGACGTTGTGCTCGACGACGCGATCGCGCTTGGCTCCGAGCACGTCGAGTTCGATCAACCCATCTCCTTCTACGTTGAGACAACGTCAGCGTTCTCGGTTGGGGGCGAAGCGCCAAGTATTTCATTCGATCCCGTTCAGGG
Source organism: Phascolosoma agassizii (assembly GCA_035593235.1). Classification (NCBI taxonomy): domain Eukaryota; kingdom Metazoa; phylum Annelida; class Sipuncula; order Phascolosomatiformes; family Phascolosomatidae; genus Phascolosoma; species Phascolosoma agassizii. The sequence continues at coordinate 8,278 of JAVJHY011695800.1, forward strand.
TATCTGGCTCGACAACGAGACCGGTGTGGTGCTCAAGATCCTCTCCGAGACCGGGGGTGTCGCCGACCTCGATACCGACGGAGATAATCTCGCCGACAATTCCGCGACGCTCTTGATCCACGGCATCACACTCGATGAGCAGATCGAGCTAGCAAATGTCTACGCACCCGGCGCGACACTTCGCCGTTACCCGACGACGCGGTTCTCCTCGATTTGTGGTCACTCGCAATGGGTCCCCGCCGACGCGACAGGTTCGGATGGCGATAGCCCCGATCCGGCCGGTTGCGACTGCCCGAAAGGAGATACGCCAGGTACTTCACTGATTCGGACCGACCGTCAGGTCTGGGCCGAGCAGGTCGACCTGACCGGGAGCCCGTACACGCTCCACTACGAGAGCGAACGCACTCCCGGCTACCGGGCTGCCAACACGATCACAATTCCTTTGACGAACGCCTCGCCCCCCGTGTCGCTGCAGGCCGTGCTCCTAGAAGTGGAGATCGCTGGCCGCAGGTTCACATCGACGTATCCCCGGCAGGCGAATCTTCAGCACGTCTTCACCTGGGATGGACTGGACGCCTACGGTCGCGCGCTCCAAGGGCGACAACCTGTCCGGATTCGCGTGGACTACGAATACCAGGGCTTCGTCGATGGCCGTCGCTCAGGTCTCCGGATTCCACAGCGGCAGCTCGCGCGAATCGGTTCCTTCGACGCTCGTTCGCACGGGCTCGGCGGTTGGAGCCTCTCTCCTCACCATCTCTACGACCCGCTCTCCCAGGTTCTCTACCGAGGAGATGGGGGGCGCCGCTCCGGTGGTGAGATTCCCTCTATCGTTGTGAACCGCGCGGGCGTTCCTCAGGGAACGTCGGGCCCCCCTGGTGGTACGGTTGCCTCGGCGCGCAGCTTCAACTCGATGACGAGTACGATCGCCACCGCGCCCGACGGGACCTTCTTTATCGCGGAGGACTCCCCTCTACGGAAGATCCATCAGGTCGATCCCGACACCGACACGATCACGGAGATCGGGACTCTCTCCAATGGCAACGCCACGATCAACGATCTTGCCATCGGACCTGACGGGGCTGTGTACATAGCGTCTTCGGGTGTCCACGTCGTTTACCGGATGGATCTCTCCGGTTCTGTCTCCGTCTTTGCCGGGGTCGAGGGAATTTTCGGCTTCGGGGGCGACGGTACCTCTGCCGATCAGGCGCTTATCCGGAACCCATCGGCGCTCGACTTCGGCCCCGACGGGTCCCTGTACATCGCCGACCAGGGGAACGATCGGATTCGTCGGGTCAGCCCCGATGGCATCATGCATACATTCGCAGGCGATGGCACCGGTAGCATCCCCGGTCCGGCTGAGGATGCTGCACTTGGATTGGTGACGGCTCTCGAGGTTAGCGACGAGGGCGACGTCTACTACGCCGAGAGCGGACACGAAGTATTCAAGATCAACCCGTCCGGTTATCTCGACTTCTTCGCCGGGAACGGGAGTTCTCAGGCGAACCTTCCCGATCCGAGCGGTATCGGCGACGGTGGCGCACCGACAGACGCATCCGTTGGTGCGCCAAACGGAATCGCAATTGGCCCTGACGGGAGTGTCTACATTTCCACCGGTGCCGCGAGCAGCGGTCGCCGCATCCGGCGCGTCTCGCCACAGATGAAGATCGAGACTGTGGCGGGAACCGGCGTTTTCGCTGGCCCGTTGGACAAACCAAAAGCCGGAATGATCGCGCGACGATCGGACCTCACGACCGTCGCGGTTGGCGTGCTTCCTGATGGGACGTTGCTTCTCGTCGATCGGACGACGTCCAACAGACAGCTCGTGTGGAGCGTGGATCCGGCTCTTCCAGGTTTCAGCGTTGGGAACCACTTCGTGGCCTCGCGCGACGGCTCCGAGATCTATGAGTTCGACCCAAACGGCCTGCACCTCTTCACTCGCGACGCACTGACGGACGGGATCCTGCTCGACTTCGACTACACGGCTGAGGGCGCATTGGACAAGATCATTGATGGTGACGGCAACGAGACGACCATCGCTCGGAACAGCTCAGGCGATCCGACAGCCATCCAACCACCATTCGGTCCATCGACGGGTCTGAGCGTCGATGCAAACGACTTCCTCGCCACGATCTCGAACCCGGAGAGTGAAACGCATTCCATTACTTCAGGACAGACGGGATTGATCGCTGCGTTCGCCAAACCAGGCGGCAACGCCACAACCACTCTCACCTATGACACCTTGGGCCGGCTCATTCTCGATGAAGACCCCGAAGGGGGCTTCTTCTCACTGGCCCGGGTCGAATCCGGCAGCGATATCACCGTGACGACGACGTCGGCTTCAGGCGTCGAGAAGACCACTCTAATCTCCCATCAGGCGACGGGCGATCTGGCGAATGATCAGACAGACCCAGCAGGTCTCGCTACCTCGTTTGTGGAAGCAGCCGACGGGACTACCAGCGTCCTGTCCCCTGACGGGAACTTGACGATCAGAGCAACCGGACCCGATCCGCGCTTCGGCATGGCTGCACCAATTCCAGCGCTGCTCGAAATCGTGACGCCCGGGGCGGTCACGTTCACGCGCGAGCAGACGCGCACGTTCGATGAGGGCACCGGCGTCCAGGTGGACTCCATCGATGTGAATGGTCGAACGAGCACTGTGACCTTCGTACCGAATGGGAGCGGAGGGGTGACTACGACCGAGACCGCCGAGACCTCTGGCGGCCCGAACGGCCGATTCCTCTTCGACACGATCGATGCACAGGGCCGCTTGATCGAAACCGAGGTCGATGGACTTGAGCCGGTGCTCCTTGGCTATGACAGCTCCGGCCGGCTCGAGACGTTGACCCAAGGAAGCGGAGCCGCCGAACGCCTCGTGACATTCGGCTACGACACCAATGGCAATCTAGAGAGCGTCATCGATCCGCTGCTGCGTGAGGTCACCTTCGAGTATGACGATGCCGGCCGCGTAACGAAGCAGATCCTCCCGGACCTCCGCGAGAACAACTTCACCTACGACGTGCGAGGAAACGTCTCGACCCTCACACCGCCGGGCCAGCCGGCCCATGTGTTCCTCTACTCGGGCCTCGACCAGGAGGAGGTGTACGCACCGCCAGTGCTTCCCTCCGTGCCCTCGCCGAGTACGATCTTCACCTACGACGTGGACAAGAACCTCGACTTCGTCGCCCGCCCGGACGGCAAGACGGTCGATCTCGTCTACGACACGGCGGGGCGCCTGAGCGACATCATCATTCCGCGCGGCACGATTAGCCAGAGCTACGACGGACTGACTGGCACCGTCGACACGATCACGGCCCCTGGATCTGAGGTCTTGGCTTTCGGCTACGATGGCAGCTTCGTGACCGCCACAACCTGGAGTGGCACGATTGCCGGCACAGTCAGCCAGACCTTCAACAACGACTTCAGCGTCGACTCTCAGACGGTGGGCGGCAGCGCCGTGGTTTTTGGCTACGACCACGATGGCCTGGTCATCGACGCGGGCGCGCTCATGATTTTCCGGGAGGATGCGAACGGCCTCCTCGACACCACTACACTTGGCACCGTCACCACAGACGCGAACTTCAACGTCTTCGGCGAACTCGAGGACGATGACGCCTTGGTCGGCGGCAACTCCGTGTATTTCAATGACTACATCCGCGACAAGCTCGGCCGCATCACACGCAAGACAGAGACGCTCCAGGGAACCCAGACGGTCTTCGACTATGTCTACGAAGCCCTTTCGGACCGCCTCGAGCAGGTCGACGAGACGGTGGCTGGAGCGACGACTACTCGTGTCTACACCTATGACGACAACGGTAACCGCCTCTCGGTGACCGAAGGCGCTGTTGTTACGAGCGGCACTTACGACGCCCAGGATCGCATCGAGGTCTACGGAACGAAGACCTACACCCACAACAAGGCCGGTGACCTCACGCAGGTCGTCGACAGCTCACTCCCGGCTGGCCAGCAGACCACGCTCTATGACTACGACACCCTCGGCAACCTTACTCAGGTCGACCTCCCTGATGGTCGATCCATTACCTACGTGATCGATGGACAGAACCGTCGCATCGGCAAGAAAGTAGACGGCACGCTGGTGCGGGGTTGGCTCTACCAGGACCAGTTGAACCCTGTAGCCGAGCTTGATGGAGCCGGGAATGTGGTGGCGCGGTTTGTCTATGGGACGCGATCAAACGTTCCCGACTATGTTGTGAAGGGCGGTGTGACATACCGAATCATCTCAGATCACCTGGGGTCGCCGCGGTTGACGATCGATGAGTCTGACTCGAACCCCGCCACCGCTGTTGTTCAGCGGATCAACTACGACGAATTCGGGCGCGTGACTAGTGACAGCAACCAAGGATTTCAGCCGTTCGGGTTCGCTGGTGGACTCTACGATCAAGACACAAAGCTTGTCCGGTTTGGCGCAAGAGACTTCGACGCACTGGTAGCTCGATGGACGACCAAAGACCCGATCGTGTTCTTGGCATCAGGGGCCAATGTTTTTGGATACTCGGAGAACGACCCCGTCAATCGTGTGGATCTGAGCGGCTTCGATTGGGTCTACTCGCAGTCCAGCGGGTCATTGTCTCATGTCAACACGAACTCTGGACCTAGCGCCGGTACAGTCACCCATGCGGCAACCGGCTACTCTGGAAACGGAGCCGGGCTGAACAATCCCGCAATGCAATCGACCCAGGATGTGGGACCGATTCCGCAGGGCGGGTACACGGCGGGACCCCAAACGAACAGTCAGGTCACCGGTCCGGGTATCATTCCGCTGACACCGAATCCGGGCAACAACATGTTTGGCAGGTTTGCCTTCCAGATGCACGGCGACAACAGCCAAGGGAACCAGACCGCTTCGGACGGTTGCATCGTCGTGCCTCGTGGCGTTAGAAACGCTGTCGCGGGGAGTGGTGACAACAATCTTGTGGTCGTGCCGTGAGAGTCTGGTTCGTTCTGATAGTGACGAGTTCGCTCGCGATGAGCGCCTGCGCCGGTCACGCAGGTGAGCCGTTCAAGGATGCAATCGAACTCGAGGACGGCACGAGAGTTGATGTGACACTCGAAGTCGAGTCACCCTCGCCACAGTTCCCCTATCGCACTGGCTGGATCTGGGGCGCTCACCCTGCCCCCCCGACGACAGTCATTTCTGGCCTAGTCATTAGTGTAGATGGCAAGTCAATGTTCGTTCCAGTGACGGCCTACGCCGGTCTCGGAAGCCCCTCGAGCGTCACCGTGAGAGTGCATAGCGATGGCTTCAGAGTCGAGATCCGGGGCGGTGACGCTTCTGTTGGCTTCACTGCGGAGCTGTTTTTTGCACCAGACCGCATCTTGCGTAGGGTCGTTCGTCACGGGGAATTCCCAGATCAAGTGTGGGAGAGGACCACCTTCTCGTTTCATTCAGGCTCGGAGCCCTAGTACCCGCCCCTTCCGACGAGGTCCCCGGGGCCCGGGACCGACTGACTCGGGGACCTAGTCGGTGTCCTCCTTCCAAATCTTGGCCTGTGTCATTGCATCTCGATGCGCCATGGTGCGACTCCAGATCCCGGAGCGTTCATCGTTGACGAACTTCTCCAGGGCATCGAAGCACTCACGGGCGTGCTCAAGGGCGGCCGGTACGCCCCACACGAGATCGTCGTCTACGTCGGCGGCATCGAAGTCGATCATCTTCTTCCAGCGTTCATAGAGCGCCGACGCGACGGCGCCCCATGGCCCAGCGAGTTCAGCTAGGTAGCGAGCGTCGACCTCGTCGGCGGTCTCGGGGTCGAGCAACGTCGAGATGTGGTCGATGACCTCTGTGGGAATCGGGATCTCGTGATCCGTAAGCGCCTAGCAAACTACGTCCCGCTTGTGATGCGATTCGGGAGTAGCGCGTCGAGGTCGTCCTGATCCTTCGCGCACGGTAGTTCGGTGAAGAGTCGGAGGAGATAGGCCCAGGGTTCGATGTGGTTGGCCTTGGCGGTCTCGATCAAGCTGTAGAGGTTCGCGCTGGCGCGTGCGCCGGCGACGGAGTCGGCGAACATCCAGTTCTTTCTTCCGAGGGCGAAGGGGCGGATGGCGTTCTCGACGGCGTTGGTATCGAGCGGGACGTTGCCGTGGTCGAAGATGCGGACGAGCTTCGGCCATTGGCCATCGAGGTAGGCGAGCGCCTTCCCGGTGAGGCTTTGCGGAACCACGACGCCGAGGTTCGAGTCGAGCCAGTCTCGGAGCTTGGCCACGATCGGAAGGGATTGCTCTTGGCGGATGCGGAGGCGTTCGGCCGGCGTGGCCTCCTTCGCCGTACGCTCGATCTCGTAGAGCTTCTGGATGAAGCGTAAGCCCGCCTCCGCCTGACTCTGCTTCGTGGAACGCTTGGCGCCCTTCTTCCGGTTCTTGCCGCGACCCTTCAGCGCATCGGTGAACTTGCGCCGCGCATGGGCCCAGCAGCCGAGATGGATCACCCCGAGTTCTCGCCCGAGTGCGCCGTAGCCCTCGTACCCGTCCGTTTGGAGGATGCCCGCATAACCTTCGAAGATCCGCTTCGGCACTTCGGCCGAACGGCTCGGATCGTATTCGTAGAGAACGAGTGGATGACCCACCGGACCGCCGCGCTGCACCCACATGTAGGATTGACTCTCGGCCGCCTTGCCGGGTTCCTTCAACACCTGGAAGCGCGTCTCGTCGCACTGCACGAAGCCGCTTTGCAAAATCTCGGCTCGCATCCGGTCGATGAGGGGTTGAACGAGATCGCCGGCCTTCATCATCCAAGCCGCCAGCGTCGCGCGCGATAGATCGATACCGAGGCGCTCGAGCATCTGCTCCTGCCGGTAGAGCGGGAGCGCATCCGCGTACTTCGAGACGGTGACGTAGGCGAGTAGCGAGGCCGAAGCCAGGCTCTTGGGGATCGGCTGCGGCGGAAGCGGCGCGATCCGGATGCCGGTCTTGCACGCCGGACACGCGTACTTGGGCCGCACGTGGAGGAGCACGCGCGCCGTCGCCGGAATGAACTCGATCTGCTCCGAGGTCTCGCGACCGATCTCCACCAGGCGCGTGCCATCGGCCAGGCAAACCTTCTCGTCTTCGGCGAGATCGTGGAGGATCTCCTCGCGCGGCATCCACGCGGGGAGCGGCCTCCGCCCGCGCTTCGTTCGCGTGTGGGTAGGAACCGAGACGACCTCGGCTTCGTCGGCTTCTCCTCGAACCAGTTCCTCGGCCTCATTGAACAAACCCAGTTGGTCCGGAAGCACACGCTCGCTGCTGGCACCGAACTGCTGGCTCTTCAATAGCCGCACGTACTCGCGAAGCTGTTGGATCTCGAGGTCGCGTTCCTCGATGGCGGCCATGTGCGCGACGATCGTCGAATCGCGCGCTTCGATGGCGTCGTGGTGCGCCTCGATCACGGCGTCCCGCTCGAGAACGAGCGCATGAAGTCGCTCTACATCGACCGGAAGAACGGCACCCTCATCCATGTCCATAAACTAACAAGATGGAGGACTACGAGCACTACCCGACCGGCGAAAAAGAAAGCGATTCATGCGGCTTCAACCGAAACACATCGATCCCATCGAGCAGCCAGTTGAGTTCGCGACCCGCCACCTCGAGCACGGCCCCCGCTCCCTCCCGTGGCCAGGGAAACCGGTCCTTCTCGAGCCGCTTCTGCCACAGGATGAAGCCATTGCGTTCCCAGGCGAGCAGCTTCACCTGGGAACGCTGGCGATTGCAGAAAGCGAAGACGTGGGCCGAGAACGGATCGAGGCCGAGTTCTTCCTCCACCAGAATCGAGAGCCCGTTGATCTGCTTGCGGAAATCCACCGGTTCCCGGCACAGATGCACGCGAACCGTCTCCGTCGGCCGCATCACAGTCGGCTCAACGCCTCGACCGCTTCCACCAGGCCCGTGCTCCCCTCGATCACCACGCCGTTCGGCAGCTGCGCCCGCCAGGCGGCCCCTTCCGACGGCGACGGGAACGTCGCCTTCACCTCGACAAAGCGGCGTCGCGATTCTGCAGCGCGCTTCGCGCTCTGTTTCGGTGACGCGCGCTTCACCGGCGGAAGCACACCCTTGCGGCGCAGCTCCTTCGCCGCCTGGTACAACGCGTGCTCCGACAACCCATTCCGCGTCGCATAACCCCGCATCGTCTCGCCCGTCGATGCGCACGCTCGCAAGTGAACCAACCATCCCTCTTGGACCGCTGTCAGCTCCCCAACCGGCTTCCTCTCCATCTCCTCGACCTCCCACTCGATCCATCGAGCTTCACGAGGATGACCGCTGCCTTGAAGATGGAAACATGGGGTTTGCTAAGCGCTTACGTTGGGGCCTGCGCCATCGGAGGACGCTTGATTGCCATTTCCGTCGTACCCGAACACCGAAGCGCCAGCATCCGGATCGATCAGCAGGATGCGTCGGCCAGCGGAGTCGTAGAAAATGGAAGTATCGTTAGAAGAAGGATCCCGGACTTTGGTGAGCTGACCCAAGGCGTTGTAGTCGTACTTGGTAGTGGCGTTGAGGGAACCGACGTCCTCGACCACCACAGAGACGTTGCCGAGCGCGTCGACATAGGTCTCCTTGGTCGTTTGCGGCCCGATGGACTTCGTCAGCCCATGGAGGTGAGCTGCGCCCGAGATGGGTGCCGTACTCATTGCGAGATGCTCGGTGTTGAACACTCTCCCTACTCCAGGGAGCGTCCGCCGTGTCTCGCGGCCAAGCGCGTCGTACTCGAAGGTCGTTGCGGGGCCCGCATTGCTAAAGCCAGGTAGGGACGAACTCGTGACTCGGCCAAGCGCGTCGTATGATGTCTCGCTTACGATGAGTTGACTCGCGGTACCGCCTGGATCCCTGGATCCATCGGTCTCGATGAGCACCCGGCTGTGCGTTCTCGCGCTATGGACCCGATCCATCTGGTACGGAGTAGCCCTCCACATGGCTGGAGCGATTGCCCTGGTCATCCTGTCTCGTTGACAGGCTCCGCGGTTGGGAACCTCCTCGGGACTGAGCCGCTTTCCCCAGGAACTAACTCCCGCGTAGAACTCGGACAGGACTAGCTAAGCGCCACACCCTCGACGGTGATCCGGTGCATCATCCGTCGCTCCCCAGGGTAGTCGTTCAAGGCGTAGTGCCAGGTGGCGCGGTTGTCCCAGAATGCGATCGAGCCCTTCTTCCACGAGAAGCGGTAGTGGAACTCGGGCTTCGCCGCGTGGGCGTAGAGGAAGTGAAGCAGCGCCTTCGATTCTTCAGCGTCCCAGCCTTCGATGCCGATGGTGAATCCGGGATTGACGTAGAGAAGCTTCCGTCCCGTATCGGGATGGCGGATCACGACCGGGTGCACGACATCCTGGGTCGCCGCCTCCTGGTTTCCAAAGCGATCGCTCATCTCATCGGCGTACTTCGATTCCGTTCCGAAGATGTGACGGCTCGAATGGACGGCCTTCAAGGGTTCGATTGTCTCCTTGAAGCCGTCGGAGAGTGCATCGTAGGCGGCGCCCATGCTGGCGAATAACGTGTCTCCGCCGGTCGGGGGGACCTGGCGGGCCAGAAGAATCGAGCCCATCGCCGGTTCATCATCGTACGAGTGGTCGGTGTGCCAACCGCCGCCGATGTTGGCCGTCTGCTCGGGCTCCTTCAGGACGAGTGCGATGCGCGGATGGCCAGCGACAGGAGTGAAGAAGCGATTCACGTTGATCTCGCCCCAGCGTTCGGCGAACGCGATGTGTTGTTCCGGGGTGAGATCCTGGCCATGAAAGAAGATCACGCCATGCTCGCGATAGGCGGCCTGGATGCGATCGAACTCCGTGTCGCTCAGGTTCGAGAGGTCGACACCATCGATCTCGGCGCCCAGCGCCTCGGAAACCGTTCGGATCTGGGGTTCGCTCATCCTTGCCTCCTATACGACCCGGGGTGCCGGGACGGCGGATCGGGTCCAGTCAGAGTTAACTCCGAATCCGGCTCCCCGCACACCCTTCGCTGGGCGCCGCACCCGTGCAACACTCCCTGATTCGCATCGAGGAGCCCCGGAACCCCATGAGCCCCCAGACCGAGATCGAAGCCCAGACCGAGATCGAAGGTGTCGATCTGGACCGCCTCAGCACCTGGATGGACGATGAAGGATTGCCGGCGGGCTCGATCGAGAACAGCGAACGGCTCGCCGGCGGCACGCAGAACATTCTGCTCCGATTCGACCGTGGCGGTCGCCGCTACGTCCTGCGCCGGCCCCCGCCGCACAAACGCAAGAACAGCGACGAGACCATGCGCCGCGAGGCACGCGTTCTGCGTGCCATCGCAGGGTCTGAGGTTCCGCACCCGGGGTTCATTGCCGGCTGCGAAACCACGGACGTGTTAGGCGCCGCGTTCTATCTGATGGAGCCGATCGACGGCTTCAACCCCTCTACGGGCCTGCCGGAGTTACACACCGGCAGCAACGAGATTCGCTACGAGATGGGCCTGCGAATGGCCGAAGCCATCTCGATCCTGGGCGAACTCGACTACCGGGCGATCGGGCTCGAAGGCTTCGGCAAGCCCGATGGCTACCTCGAGCGGCAGGTGCCCCGTTGGATCAGCCAACTCGAAAGCTATTCGAGCCTCGAGGGTTACCCGGGGCCCGAAATCCCGGAACTCGACGCCGTCTCGAAATGGCTCGACGACAACCGACCCGGCGACTTTCGGGCCGGTGTCATCCACGGCGACTTCCACGCGGCCAACGTAATGTTCGCACCCGACGGCCCTGCACTTGCGGCGCTCGTAGACTGGGAGCTCTCGACGGTGGGAGATCCACTGCTCGACCTCGGTTGGTTGTTGGCCACTTCGCCAAACCCGGAAGGACAGAACGTCGGCCCCGCCGCCTGGCCGAACTTCCCCGCCCACGATGCCCTGATGGCTCGCTATGCGGAGCGCTCGACGCGCGATCTCTCGTCCGTTGGCTGGTACGAGGTCCTGGCCTGCTTCAAGCTCGGCATCATCCTCGAGGGAACCCACGCCCGGGCCTTCGCCGGCAAGGCACCCAAAGCGACCGGCGATCTGCTCCACGCGACGACGTTGGGTTTGTTCCGCCGCGCGGCGAGCCGCCTCAGCTAGCTAGAGGCCCGCCCGGATGCGTTGACGGGGGCTCAACCAGCGCGCAACTCCGCTACGACCGTTCGCGAGAGCAGCGTTGACCCGGATTGACTGGCGCTCGGTCAAGGAGAACGATGCCAGCGTCGAGTGCCGCAGGTAGTAGCGTTGGTTCCGGTCACTGGCTTTCCGTACGCGACCCTCGAAACGCTCGACCGCTCCGAACCACTTTTTCGCTTCTAGATCGCTTCCGTCGGAGGCCAGGAAGCGAACCACCGGATTGTTCCAGGCAGGCTCCCCGCAGCGCTCGAGGATTTCTCGATCGCTCCCCGGGCGATTGTTGTAGATCGCCACCGGCACGAATTCGTCCTCGATGGCCTCGACCAACAACGGATGCGACAGGACTTCGTCACCGAAAGAAACGCAGGTCTGGCAGCCGGGGAGCTCTCGCGGCTGCCCGGCGACGGCCGTGAGCCCGATCGTGAGAAGGAGCAGTACCAGGAGAAGGGATCGTCGTTGCATGTCGATCGTACGATCGCGCCTTCGTCCGCGTTTCAGTCGGCGTCGCGCAGAGCGCGCTTCACACGGCGACGGAGTATCGGTGGGACTTCGGCCGCAAACCATGCGTTGTTCCGGAGCCAGCGATTGTTGCGCGGGCTCGGATGGGGAAGCGGAACGACGCCTGCGCCATAGCTTTTCCAGTTGCACACGACTTCGGTCACGCCTGCTCCGGCGGTCTTCGGGAACCAACGGCCCTGGGCATAGGCGCCGATCACGAGGGTCAGCTCGATCTTGACGAGCTGGGCGTAGAGCCGATCGTGCCAGGTTTCGGCGCAGATCGGCGGCGGCGGTAGATCTCCACCCCTGCCGGTCCCGGGAAAGCAGAACCCCATCAGCAAGAACGCGACTTTCGAATCGTCGTAGAAGAGATCTCGATCAACGCGCATCCAATCGCGCAGCCGGTCGCCACGGGGATCGTCGAACGGCACCCCGGACGCATGGACACGGCTGCCGGGCGCCTGGCCCACGATCATGATGCGAGCGCTGCGGTTCGCGACCACGATCGGACGCGGCTCGAGCGTGTCCTCGCAGATCCGACAAGCGCGAACGCTCTTGAGCAGGCTGGGGAGAGATTCCATCGCGTTTCCTCCGATGCCGCCGCCGTTCGGACGGATACCCCCGCGGGTTCGAGGTCGCCGCATTGCACCGGGCCGAATCCGCCACGCGCACCGCCCCCTGCGTAACCACGTCGGCTCCGGCAACGTAGGCTGTGGGAAGCCCCGGATTGTCACCGGGAAGGAGTAGAGCCATGCGAGCCGGTCGGATCTGGGGCCTTTCGCTGTTGGTGCTGACGGCCGCGGTCCCTTCATTCGCCGCGAACCCCGTCGCTTGGGATCGCTTCGACCGAGCCGATTCGGCGGCCACCCTGGAGATCGACCACGGCAGCTGGAGCGAGTTTCTCGGACGTTATGTCGACGTGAGTCCGGATGGCGTGAATCGCTTCGCCTACGGAAACGTCTCGGCCGAGGACCGCGCCACACTCGCCGCCTATCTCGATCGGCTATCGAAGACCTGCGCGACATGTCTTCGCAAGGAAGAGCAACGGGCCTATTGGATCAATCTCTACAACGCGCTCACGATTCAAACCGTGCTAGGCCACTACCCAGTGCGTTCGATTCGAGACATCGACATCTCGCCCGGCTTTTTTAGCCAGGGGCCATGGGGCAAGAAGCTCATCACGGTCGAGGGCATCGGCGTCAGTCTCGACGACATTGAACACCGCATCCTACGGCCGCTATGGCACGACCCGCGCACCCACTACGCGGTGAACTGCGCTTCGATCGGTTGTCCCAACCTGATGCCCGAGGCCTACACGGCCGAGAACATGGAGGCACTGCTAGAAGCGGGCGCCCGCGCCTACGTCAATCACCCTCGCGGTGTAACGATCGAAGATGGCGACCTCGAGGTCTCCAGCATCTACAGCTGGTTCGTGGTCGACTTTGGCGACTCAGACGCCGGCGTCATCGCTCACTTGAAACGATATGCCGAACCCGCTCTCGCAGAGAAACTCGGCCGAATCAATTCAATCGATGACGATGACTACGACTGGTCCTTGAACGAAGCTACCCGCTAGGGCGCACGGAGAACGACAATGGACGCGATCGAGTACGAACGATTCGTGAAGCGGCACTTTCGAACGGTCTACGAGTGGTGCTCCGCGCAAATGGACGACGAGCCCGTCGCCGCCGTCGCGGCGCAACGGATCGTCCTCGACCTGTACCGGTCGAACCGTGACACTGGGCCCAGGAGCACGTGAGGAAGACCTCCCTCCTGGGCGCCCTGATCGATCCGATCCACCCGGATACCAAGACGGCACTGGCTGCCGCGTGGTCCGAACTCCCGGACCCGCTCCGTTCACCGAGGCAGTTTCTCGGACGACAGTACGTCGGCTGCGGGGCCACGATCGGCACGATGCCCCGGTGCGATTTTGCATGCCGGGGATGCTACCTCGGCACCGACGCCAATCGCGCGACCGCGCTGCCCCTCTCGAGCATCAAGGCGCAGATTACCCAGATCCGTGCGTGGTTGGGCGAAGGTGGGAATCTCCAGCTCACCGACGGCGAAGTTACGCTCCGCGATCCGGACGAACTCGTTGAGTTGGTCCAACACGCGCGCAACGTCGGTCTCGTACCGATGATCATGACGCACGGGGAGACGTTTCGACGCGACCCTGAGCTGCTCTCGCGCCTCGTCCGCGAAGCGGGTCTCAGTGAAATCTCGATCCATATCGACACGACCCAGCGCGGTCGGCGGGATCCGCGATTTCGCTATGCGACGACCGAGCAGGAACTGACCGCGTTGCGGGATGAGTTTGCGGAGTTGATCGTGCGCACACGCGCTGCCACCGGGCGACCGCTTGCGGCCGCCTCGACCGTCACGGTCACGCGTGACAACCTCGGTGAGATTCCGGGCATCGTCGCGTGGTTCGTCGAGAACGCCGGCGCGTTCAAGATGGTGAGCTTTCAACCCGTGGCCCCCATCGGCCGCACCGAGCACGAAGTGGCTGCACCGGTGACGATGTCGGAACTGTGGGAGGCCATTGGACTGGGCGCCCGCGCTGACACCTCGATGGCGCGCTATCACGGCTTCATGGGCCACCCGGATTGCAGCCGGTTCGCCCAGGGCCTGGTTCTTCAGGGTGGGCCGACGCCGAGGTTCGTGCCGCTCTGGGACCCCGAGGACCCACGCGACGTCGCCTTCATCAATGATGTATTGAAGGCCTTCGGCGGCGCGACTTTGCGGCTCGACGCTCGTCTACGCGGCGCTGCGCGCCTGCTTGGGTTGGCCCTTCGGCGCCCTGTGCTGATCGCAATGCGACTGCCGGCTTGGGCGCTGCGCGTGCTGAACCGCAGCCCGGTACCGCCGCTCGGGCTCTTGGCTGCGCTCATGACGGGCCGGCGGCGGCTTCGCTACCTCAACCTGGTGAGTCACCACTTCATGGGCGAGGCCGAACTCCGTAGCGACAAGGGGAAGGAACGCCTTGATCGCTGCGCCTTCCGGGTACCGGTCGATGGCGAACTCGTCTCAATGTGTCAGGTGAATTCAACGGGCATACGCGAACGGGTGTATGCACAGAATGCGCCGACGGGATGAATCGCCTCACCCTATTGCTAGTGGGCGTCTTCGTTTCGGCGGCGAGCGGCTGCGCAACGGTCAGTGTCCCGGACGAACCTCAGGGAGACCCCATGTCGCGCTTCGTTCATGACGACTGGAACGGGTTCCTTCACAGGCACGTCGATGCGGCGGGTCGTGTCGATTACTCGGCCGCGCAGACCGACCGCGATGATCTCGTCGACTACATCGCTACGATTGCGAATCGAAGCCCCGACTCGACGCCCGAGCAGTTCTCGAACGAATCGGATCGACTCGCCTATTGGATCAACGCCTACAACGCCTCGACGATCTCACTGGTACTCGATCGGTATCCCGTTCGGTCCGTCCACGACATCCAGACTGGATTCACGCGCTTCCTCCGCCCGGTTCTTCCCAATGGCGCCGGCTTCTTCTTCTTCCATCGAATCCAGCTAGGCGGTGCGCGAACGTCGCTCTATTTCCTGGAGAACGGCGTCGTCCGTAAGCGGTTCGATGAACCGCGCATCCACTTTGCGCTGAACTGTGCGTCGATCAGCTGTCCGCGTCTGCCAGCGACGGCGTTCCAGGGCGAGTCTCTCGAGGCCGAGCTCGCACGGGAGACGCGGCGCTTCCTCGGCGAGGAAAGAAACGTGGCCGTCGACCTAGAGACCGGCACCGTACGCCTGTCCTCGATCTTCGACTGGTATGCCGAGGACTTCACGGGTTGGATGGAGCGACACGCGCCCGACGAGCCCGCGACCCTGCTCGGCTGGGTCACGCGTCACACAGAAGGCGCGAAACGCCAGCAACTGATCGACTGTGCGTCGTGTCGCATCGAGTTCGCGACCTACGACTGGGGCCTCAACGACCAGACTCCGTGAGCACGGGCGGCCGCCGGTCGCAGTGCCGAGTCGCCTCTTGATAGGCGAACGCCAACTCCAGGACTCCCCGTTCATCGCGATGGCGGCCGACAATCTGGACGCCGACCGGGAGACCCGCCTCTGTGAAGCCGCAGGGGACCGAGATCGCCGGGTGCCCGGTTGCGGAAACCCGGTAGGCCGACTTCATCCAGTCGATGTAGGTCTCCATCCGTACACCGGCGACTTCGCTCGGGTACTCCGTATCGATGTCGAACGGAGCCACCTGATTCACGGGCAAGACAAGAAACTCGTAGACCTCCATGAAGGTGTGGAGGCGATGGAAGAGCGCGGTGCGGAGGGACTCTGCGCGACTGACATCGGTGCCTGTTAGTCCGCGGCCTCTTGCCACGTTCCAGCGAATTGTTTCCTTCACCTGGCCCAAGGTCCTGTCTGAGGCGGATGCGAAACCCTGAGCGGAGGAGAAGGCCCGCAGGGTCTCGAACGATTCGTCCGCTCCGGTCCAATCGAAGCCGACCGCTTCGATCCGACACCCGACCGATTCGAAGCCCGCGAGCCCGGCCGCAATCACGGCTGAAACGGCGGGTTCCACTGGAAGGCCGCCGAGATCGGGATCGAAGGCGATCCGGGTTCCGCCGAAATCGCGCTCGAGCGAACCAGCGAAGAGCGAACCCGGTGAATCGATCGAGAGTGGACAGCGCGCGTCGGGGCCAGCCATCGCCGAGAGGAGCAAGGCCGCGTCTTCCACGGTCCGCGCCATCGGGCCCAGGACGGCGAGGGATTCGAAACCGAGCGCGGCCGGATGATTCGTAACGCGCCCAGGAGCCGGTCGCAGCCCCACTACGTTGTTGAAGTTCGCTGGATTTCGCAGCGAGCCCCCCATGTCGCTGCCGTCGGCGATCGGGATCATGCCTGTGGCGAGCGCCACGGCGGCACCACCACTACTGCCCCCACAGGTTTTCGCGATGTCCCAGGGATTCCGTGTGGCGCCAAACACCGGGTTGAAAGTGTGCGATCCAGCCCCGAACTCGGGCGTGTTCGTCTTGCCGATCGTGATTGCGCCGGCCTCGCGAAGCCGAGTCACGATCGCGTCATCGACATCGGGCACGTGATTCGCGAGCAGAGGTGAACCCGAAGTGCTCCGAATTCCCTCGGTCCGCACGAGATCCTTGTGTGCGATCGGCAGACCGTGGAGCGGACCCAGCACCTCGCCCCGGGCTTGGCGCTCGTCCGCTTCCGCCGCCCACGCAAGCGCGCGCTCCGGAACCAGCGTCACGATCGCGTTGACGATGGGGTTGATGGCCTCGACGCGATCGAGGTGCGCCTGGAGCAGCGTCCGCGCCGACAGTTCGCGACCGCGGACGAGCGCGGCCAGTTTGACGGCACTGCGGTCACAGAGATCGGTGTCACTCATCGAACCTCCTGGGGATTGCGCGCGAGCGTGCCACTTCTGGGTGTCGGCCGCCCGCTCGCTGTACGCTCGCTGTATGTCGATCATCACGTTCGAAGACACCCTCGGCTGCCTCGCGGTCGAATCGCTCGGTGAAGACCTGTACACCGCGCCGAACATCCCGATGCCCTACTACCGAATCTTCGGCGGTCAGCTCCTGGCCCAATGCGTCGCCGTCGCGTCGCACACAGCGCCCGACAAGCACGTGAAGTCACTGCATGTCACGTTTCCGCGCGAAGGAGATCTCGCTGCCCCGGTTCGTTTTCGGGTCGAGCGATTGCAGGAAGGACGCACGTTCGCTGGGCGCTCGATCGTTGGCGAGCAGGACGGCCAGGCCATCGTGGCGGCACTGGTGATGCTGCATGCCGATGAACAGGGGCTGGCGCATCAGCTTCCGGCGCCCGAGGCGGGATCCCCCGAAGCAGCCGTGCCCGAAAACCTCGCGATGATTCCGTGGGAAACGCGCATCGTCGGTGGCGTTGACCTCGCCGCGCGAGCCAGCGGGCCGGCAGAGTTTTCATTCTGGATGCGCGCGCCCAGGATGCCCGCCGAGGGGGCCGCACATCAGGCGCTATTCGCGCATGCCACCGACCTCACCTTCATCGGAACTTCGCTCCGACCCCACGAGGGCATCAGCCACGCGGATTCGCCGGAGAAGATCCACACCGCGGTCACCACCCACACGGTCTGGTTCCATCGGCCGATCGCGCTCGACGATTGGATCCTGGTTTCCCAATCCAGCCCGGTCATGGCTGGCGGCCGGGGGTTCGGCCAGGGACACGCTTTCGATCTGCGCGGTGCATTGGTCGCCTCATTCGCGCAAGAGAGCCTGATCCGGGAGAGAGGCGATCGTTAGGCGCGGTCCCCGGTCAGTCCGTTGCGCCGCCCTCGGCGAACAGCGCAGCCGCGGAGACCTCGATGGCTCGTCTGGCCTGAGCGAGACTCAGCCCCTGGCTCGAGCGAAGACGATCCCAGGCCTCGAACGAAAAGAGGAGTTCGATCGGGGCCGCGAGCGCAGGCGGCACGTGGCGCAGCTCCGGTAGTGCTGTTCGCAGATTCGCTCTCAGCTCCGCGACGGATTTTTTGTGCTGATCTTGAATCGCCTCGAACCGCATCCGCAGCACGTTCGACAGGCGTTGAAACGGTGCGAACCGGTCGAACACTTCGCTCCGGACTCGAGTGACCGTGGCGATCCGTTCGTCCAGCGTGCCTTCATACGCCGTGCCCATCAGCAGGGGGCCGACCTCGGCACTGACCCGCTGCGAGAGTTCGGCATTCAAGCTCCCCATGTCCTGGAAGTGGCGGAACACCGTGCGCGGTTGAACGCCCGCACGCTCGGCAACCTGTGCCGCCGTCGGTTGACGCTGCTCCTCGATGATCAGCTCGTAGATGGCATCGACGATCGCGGCGCGATTGCGCTTTCCGCGCAGCACGCGGCCGTCGGCTTCGTCGTTCTGGATCGGAGCGCGGTCGGGACTCATCGATTCCTCTGGAGGAGGGCCGAGCCAGAGACTACATCAACCGTCGTCGTTGGTGACACTACCGCCTGCGGCTCCTTCGTCGCTGACGGACAACCCTCCATTTTTCGAGGTATTCGCCAACGGCCATCTCGTCCCCCGACGTAGCGCGTCTCGCGCGCTTCTCCTGCGAAGTCGTGGGTTTCGACCGTGTGATATCGTGGCCGGAACCGTGCGCCGGAGAAAAGTATGAGCGCTGACATGCTCGCCTGGGTCGCCTTCGGGATCGTGGCCACTTCCATGACCCTCTGGTTCATTGCGATGCACCAGGTGCGAATCCCCGAGGACCGTTCGGCCTATGTCGCGGCCTGGGCCGGCGGCGCCTTGCTAGGCCTGGTCGCGCTCTTCCAGGACGCGTCAGGGCTGGCGTTCGTCCTCGGCCTCGTTGCCGCGATCGCGGGTGGCTTCTTCACGGTATTGGTCGTGATCAGCCCGCAGATCACCGACGAGAGTGCCGTTTCCGTCGGCGATCCGTTGCCCGTATTCGCAGCACCCGACGAACATGGCGGCCGCTTCGAGAGTGCTGACCTCCGCGGACACCCGGTCTTGATCAAATTCTTCCGCGGCCACTGGTGACCCTATTGTGTCGCCGAGTTACGGCGATGGGAAGAACTGCGACCCGAGTTTGACGCCCGGGGCGTGAAGATCTTGACCGTGAGCACGGACACCGTCGGCCAACTGCAAGCCGGGCGACCCAAGCATCGCCTCGGCGCCACCATGCTCTCGGATCGCGAACTCGAAGTGACTGATCGCTTTGGCCTCCGCAACCGCGGCCGGCACACAGGCGTACCCGGCGGCGTGAAGGCGTTGCCCGTGCCGACTTCGATCCTGGCAGACGCTGAGGGCAAGATCGTCTGGATGGACCAATCCGAGAACTATCAACGACGCTCGGACCCCGAGATCGTCCTCGGTGCCCTCCGCGCGAGCCTCGACTAACAGACCCTACTTCTCGGGCTTGGCATCCTTGTCGACAGCGCCGAACTCCTGGGCATTCGCGATCAGCGAAACCATCCGGCGCAACGTCTCGAGCTGCCCCTCCACATCACCGGGTCGACCCACCGTGGCGCCGATGTTCAAGCGCCGAATCAGCTGGCGAGGGGGCCTTGCCGCGCTCGAGAGCGGTGGCATGACCGATACCAGGGCCGTGGGGATTCCGGCTGCCTCGAGGCCACGTGCGATCAGACTCACGGTCTGATGGCAGACGGGTCATGAGGGAACCAGTAGGGCCGCGTCGACCGCGTCGGCTTCGAAGCGCTCCAGCAATGCGGGAATCGTGTCCTTCAAGAGCGGACCCACGTTGGGCGCCAGCCCCATCAGGACCTGGGTGTCATTGGCGACCGAGCCGATCTCGCTGGCGGCCACCATCTCGTTCAGGCGATCGAGTGGAAGATTGACGTTGAGGTCTTCCTCGGCGAAGCGGTGGTCGTAGCCGGGGTGATCGATCCGCAGCTTCGTGCGATCTACGTCGAGCGGGATCGAATGGATGATCGGCGCGTCGTCGCCGAAGTTCGGCATGGGAACGAAGGGTTCCTGCTCCCCTTCGATCGAGTACCCGCCAGTGGTGACGAGGGCGAAACGCGCTTCGCTCGCGGGTTTCTCAAGCTTCGCGATGGGATCCCCTTCCGTCGTGAACCAGGGATACGAAGCGAATGCTTCCTTCGCCTTTCCACCCTGGAACAATGGCGTGGCCGTCTCGATCCACTCCTTGAACTTGGGCTCCCAGGCATCGAGGCTTTGGATGTCGCTCATTGGATCCTCCGTCGCGGGATGGTCTCACGTTTCGACCGTGAGCCGCAAGCTGCGGGGCATCCTACTCTACGTGCCCTAGGAGGAACCCATGGATCTCGGACTCAGCGGCAAGGGCGTCATCATTACCGGCGGGAGCAAGGGGATCGGTCGGGCGACCGCGCTCGCGTTCGCCGACGAAGGCGCCAACGTCGCCATCTGCGCACGCTCGCCCGAAGCGCTCGAAGCGACGGCCAAGGAGATCGAGAGCCGCGGCGTGACGGTCTACTCGGGCGCCTGCGATGTCTCGGACAAGGCGGCCCTCGAGGGATTCCTCGACGACGCGAAGCAAGCGCTCGGCGGCATTCACGTCCTCGTGAACAACGCCTCGGGTTTTGGCGTGAGCGACGATGAGGCCGGCTGGAAGATGGGCTTCGACGTCGACATGATGGCCTCGGTCCGTGCGACCTGGAAGGTGACGCCGTGGATCGCGGAAGCCGGCGGCGGCGCGGTGGTTCACATCGCGTCGACATCGGGTCTCGAAGCGGGTTCGCCGCCGGCCTACGCTGCGGTCAAGGCCGCGCTGATGAGTCACTCGAAGACGCTGGCCATCAACCTGGCTCCGCAGAACATTCGGGTCAACACGATTGCGCCGGGTTCGATCGAGTTCCCCGGCGGCATGTGGGAGACGATCAAGCAGGTCAACGAACCCGCCTACGAATCGATTCGCACATCGATCCCGTTTGGGCGGCTCGGCAACGCGGAAGAGGTGGCCGCCGCCATCGTGTTCCTGGCCTCGGCCCCCGCGAGCTGGATCACCGGCGTGACACTCTCCGTCGACGGCGGACAACACAAGGGCAACCTCTAGACGTGAGCCCGTCAGCGCGGAGCGAAGTAATCGTCGTCGGAAGTTATGTCCAGGATCTGACGTTCTACGCCCAGGATTTTCCGGCGCCGGGCGAATCGCGGATCGGGCGATTCGTCACCGGACCCGGTGGCAAAGGCTTCAACCAGGCGATCGCGTGCCACAGGCTGGGCGTCTCCACCTTCTTCCTCGGGGCCGTTGGCGACGACGTGTTCGCGGATGGTGTACGCGCATTCGCGGGCACGGAAGGTCTGTCTGCCGACTTCGTTGAACGCGCTGGGTTCGCGACCGGAGCCGCCTCGGTTGTCGTGAACGAGCGGGCGGAGAACATGATCGTCGTGGCGCTCGGCGCGAACGACGCACTCCGGGTTGCCGACGTCTCCGCCGAAGAGACGCGCTTCGAGGGCGCGCGCATCGTCCTGTGCCAGGTCGAGTCCAACCTTGAAGCCACGCAGTTCGCGCTCGAGCGCGGTCGCGAGAACGGCGCAATGACGATCTTGAACCCGGCGCCCATCAACGAAGGGCTCGAGCGCTCACTGCTCGAACGCACCGACATCCTGGTTCCGAACGAAACCGAGTTCGCCTTCCTCATGCAGCACGTCTTCGAAGAACGCTTGGAAGAGGCGTACTGGAATCTCCCCGGCGAAGTCCTCCACGAAATCTGCGGACGCGTGGGCGTCCCCACCGTCGTGATTACGTTAGGCGAGAAGGGGTGCTTCGTTTCCCACCATCGGAATGAGGGTGCGCACCGCTTCCTCGATGTCGGAGCAGAGCCGTGGCTCGCCCTGCCCGCGGCAAACGTGCAGCCCGTCGACACAACGGGCGCCGGCGACGCCTTCAACGGCGGACTCGCTGCGGGCCTGGTCCGCTACGGCGATGACCTCGTCGCCGCAGCGGCCTTTGCCAATCGGGTCGCCGGCCTCTCGACGACCCGAGCTGGCACTGCGCCGGCTATGCCGACGATGGCGGAAGTCGACGCGCTCGCGGGCGGTTCGCTCTAGCTCGAGATCCGCTCGGCGCGAAGCTGCGCGCGCCGAACCTTGCCGGCATCGTCCCGGATCGGCTCGCTGACGAACTCGAAGCTGCGCGGAATCTTGTAGCGCACGAGTTCCTGTTCGAGCCGTGCCCTGAGTTCCGGCTCACTACTCGCATCCGCCTCGACAATGGCATGCAGACGTTGGCCGAGATCATCGTCCGGCAATCCGATGACGCAGCTTCCGGCGACGGACGGGAACCCGTCGATCGCCGCTTCCACCTCGGCCGGATAGACGTTCTCGCCACCGGTGACGACCATATCGGTGCGGCGGTCGACCAGGTACAAGTATCCATCGGCATCGACGGAACCCATGTCGCCCAACGTCTCCCAGCCATCGGCGGTCGACCGTGCGTCGGCGCCGACGTAACGATAGGTCGAGCCCTGCCCGCCCGGCGGCAGGAAGAAGACCTCGCCCACTTCCCCGTGTGCCAACTCCCGGCCGTCGGCACCGAGGATTCGGACCAGGCGCCCACCGGTCGGCTTGCCGACGGAACCCGGGCGTTCCAGCCATTCGCGGCCCGAGATCATAGTGCCGCCGATGCGTTCCGTTCCGCCGTAGACTTCAAACATCCGGTCCGGGCCGATCCATCCGATCCAGGCGCGCATCAACCAATCCGCGCAAGCGGCGCCGCTCGAGACCACGCGGCGCAACGAAGTCAGCGCATAACGCGTGCGAACTTCTTCGGGCAATCGCCACATGCGATGCAACATGGTCGGTACCAGATTCACCCACTCGACCTGGTGAGCATCGATCAGCGCAAGCGCTCGCTCGGGATCGAAGCGACTCATCAACACCACGAGGCCCCCTCGCAGCAGGGACTCGCGCGCGTTGAGGAACGGGCCCGTGTGGAAGAGAGGCCCGGGGATCAGGACAGCGCCGCCCTCTTCGAGGCCGTAGTGCGGGGCGTCCGTGTCGAACGCAGCCGGGTTCGCATCCACGATCAGCTTGGGCCGGCCGGTGCTGCCGCCGGATGCGATCGCCTGACAGTGGGGAGAGATCCGGTCTTCCAGTGCCGCGTCGGACTCTATCGCTGGCGCCTCAGAGGCATCGTTCTCGGTGATCCGATCCGGGTAGCGACCGTCGGGCACTCCGATGACGATGCGCGGATTCGCCAAAGCGACGATTTCCCGCTGTTCCTTCTCCGGTAGACGCGCCGAGAGTGGAACGGGAACCGCGCCCAACTTCCATGCCGCAAGAGCGCACTCGACAAAGCCAACGCCATTCGGGAGGGCAATCGCGATGTGATCGCCGGGCTCGGCACCTTGCCGCTTCCAGGCGCGCGCGCGCCGGTTCGAGGCGGACTCGAGCTCCGAACGCGTTGCCGTAGCCTCATCGCAGACGACGGCGATGGCGTCGGGGCGCTCCAGCACGAGGCGGCGAAACGCCTCGGGATACGAGAGAACGGGCACGAGGTATTTCGCTCCGCCGACCTAACGACCGCGGTAGCTGGGTTTGCGATCCGCCTCGCGAGCCGCCTTCATCTCGGCATAGTCTTCGGACGCGAAGACCAGCGTCTGCGTGGCGCCCTCTTCGCGAATCGAGTCCTTCACGACACCATTGGCGATCAGGCCCATGTTCCGGCGAGCCATCTTCACGGTGAAAGCGGGCGCACCCGCGATCATCTCTGCGATCTCGCGCGCTGTGGCTTCGAGTTCTTCTTCAGCGACGACGCGAGAGACGATGCCGTGGCGAAGCGCCTCCTCGGCGTCCATCACGCGGCCGGTCAGCACCAGATCCATGGTCACGCCATGACCGACCATCTGGAAGAGTCGGGCCATCCCGCCGGTGTCGGTGAGCACACCGTGCTTGACCTCGGGCAACATGAACCGCGTGCCCTCAGCGCACACGCGGAGATCGGCGACCAGGGAGCGTTCGAAGGAACCACCGATCACCCAGCCCTTGAGGGCGCAAACGATCGGACAATGCAGATCGAGCGATGCGGCGAATGCCTGCTGTCCGCGCTCGATGAACGAGAGATTGTCGATGTCCTCGGTGCGAATGCCCAACTGACTGACATCGCGGCCTGAGGACCAGCTCTTCCCATTCGCCCGCCAGATGACACAACGCACGTCGGGCCGGGTCTTCAGCTCGGCGATCGCATCGAACAAGCCGGTATCCATCTCGTCGTTCGCCGCGTTGTGCTTGTCGGGTCGGTTGTTGGTCAGGATGGCGATCGGGCCGTCGTATTCGAGGGTGATCAGGTCGGTCGGCACAGGCGCTCCTTCGTGGAATCGGCCCGGAATCCTAGCGAAGCCAACTATTGACACTTTAAGCGTCACTACTATAGGATCGGCGAACGGAGATCCCATGACGGTTGAACGTGACGCCCTCGGATTCGATGCCCCCGCCCCGCTCGGACACCCCGGACGCGCGGGCCTGCCTGACGGCGCCGCGACCGGGCCCGAAGTTGGCGAGCGCGTGCCGGAGTTCGAGCTCCCGGACGCATTCGGACGCAACTTGAAGTTCCACGAGGATCGCGCAGGTTCCAAAGCCGTCGTCCTGTTCTTCCGCTCCGCCGTCTGGTGACCCCCCTGCTGGACGCAGCTCGGCGAGCTGCGCGATTCATGGGCCAAGTTCGAAGAAGCCGGCGTCAAGCTCTACGCGATCTCGTATGACGATCCAAAAGCACTTCGCGTGTTCAGCGAGAAGCAGGCCATCCCCTTTCCCCTGCTCTCCGATATCGAGTCGGAGGTCATCCGCTCGTACGGAATTCTCAACACGAGCGTGAGCGAAGACGACGCGATGTTGTGGGGAATCCCTTATCCGGGCTCCTTCGTCGTCGACGAGGAAGGTGTGGTCGTCGCCAAGTTCTTCCACGACACCTACAAGAAGCGCGATAGCGCCGAGATCTTGATCGGAGCCGCACTCGGCGAGATCCAGATCGCCGATGATGCGCCTAGCATCGGCGGCGGCGATGACGAGGTTCGCATCACGGCGTCCATTCAAGGCGGCAAGGGAACCATCCGCCAGGGGATCTACCGCCATCTCGTCGTTCGCTTCGAGCTTGCCGACGGGCTCCACATCTACGGCAAGCCTGTGCCAGAGGGGATGATCCCAACGACGATCACCGTTGATGGCCCCCCTGGATTCGTCACGGAGGATCCGATTCTTCCGCCGACCACGTCGCTAGAGCTGTCGGGCATGGACGTGACGCTGCCGGTCTGGAGCGGCACGGTCGACATGGTGATTCCTTTCTACGCAGATGGCCGACTCGCGAGTGAAGTGCGGCCGCTCGACATGGACACGGTTCGCATCGAAGTCGGCGTGCGGTACCAGGCCTGCGATGACAGCGCTTGCCTGCTGCCCAAGAGCGAGAAGCTGACGCTCGAGCTCGCCCTCGATGTCGTGGACACGCCGGCGCTTTCCATGCATATGGGTCACGGCCAGCGGGAGGGCAACTACAACGGGACGCCGCACATGCTGCGCTTGTTCGCACGCAAGGCGCGCAACAACCCGCTCGGCGTGCCCAAGTTCATCTTGAAGACGCTGCGCCTAGAGCGCGAAGCCAAGCGGCGAGCGAAAGAGCACCCGAGCTAGCGCCTAACGAATCACTTCCGCGGCGCGTAGAGACTGGAGCTCGGACGGCTCCGTTCCAAGCTCAGCCTCGAGGACCTCGTCGCTATGCTCGCCGAGAAGAGGCGCACGCTCCGGCGCAACCTGGCTCGCAGACATCCGCGGCGCCCAGCCGAGCAACCGCACCGGCCCATGCTGCGGATGATCGATCGTGTGGACGAAGCCACGCGCATTCAGGTGGGGATCGTCGTGGAGATCCTTCGTATCCAGAACTGCCGAACATGGAACCCCGGCTTCACCGAGCTGGGCCATCATCTCGTGTTTCGTCCGTTGACGTGTCCAGAGCGCGATCTCCTCGAACAGTGCGGGACCGTTCTCTACGCGGGCCAGGCCGCTCGAGAAGCGCGGATCCGAGATCAGATCGGCGCGGTCGATCGCGAGGCACAGCGTGTCCCAGTGGCGTTCGGTCACACAGATCAGGTACGCCCAATCGTTCGGGCCAAACGGTTTACAGGGGTAGAGGTCCGTCGGTGCGCCCAGCCCGTTGCCCGTGCGCGCGATCGGCGCAGCACCCCAATCGGCCTGGAACGAAATCCGCGTGCGCATGAAGTAGGTCATGGCCTCCTGCATCGACACTTCGATGTGTTGGCCTTCCCCGGTTCGCAATTTCTGCACGTAGGCCGCGAGGATGGCCATCCCCAGCTGCATCCCAGTTCCCGAATCCCCCGTTGTGGGGCCGGGGCAGAGCGGCGGCCCATCCGGAACCCCGGTGACCGAGAACGCGCCCGCCGCCGCCTGGGCAATCATGTCGTAGCTCTTGTAGTCGGCGTAGGGCCCGTCGAGTCCGAACCCTTTGACCTGCGCATAGATCAGGCTCGGGTGAACTGACTTCAAGCGCTCGTAGGTCAGCTCGAGGCGCTCGACCACGCCGGGACCGTAGTTCTCGACGAAGACGTCGAAGCGGGGCAGCAGACGCAGCAGCAGGGCGTGGCCCTCTGGCTTCGTCAGGTCGAGGGCGAGGCTCTTCTTGTTGGCGTTCCAGTTACAGAAGTAGGGGGAGTATTCGCTGCCGGTCGCGACGGCGCGCCCCGGATCCCCGATGCTGGGCGATTCGATCTTG
The DNA here is from genome assembly GCA_035593235.1 of Phascolosoma agassizii. NCBI lineage: Eukaryota > Metazoa > Annelida > Sipuncula > Phascolosomatiformes > Phascolosomatidae > Phascolosoma > Phascolosoma agassizii. The sequence continues at coordinate 35,041 of JAVJHY011695800.1, forward strand.
ACGACATCGGCCCCCATCCAGGCCAGCGACTGAGTGCACGAGGGGCCGGCCTCGTACTGGGTCATGTCGAGAATTCGAAGTCCGTCGAGTGCAGCCATGGGGAGCCTCCATCACGGAGCGTACCTCAGGACTCGCACGGTACCGGCTCGGCCGGCGGCATGGGTCGCGGTCGTTAGGCGCCGGCCGCGAACGCCTGGAAACTCAGGCGCTGGTCCGCGTTCCCGATCATGACCAGCTCGGCGCCGCGCTGCAGCACCGCGGATCCCGCCGGATTGGAGCTCAGCGAGCCGTTCTCGCGAATTGCGACGACGGCCAGACCGGTCTCGCCGCCGATCCGACTCTCCGCGAGCGTCACTCCAACCAGCCACTCCGGAACCGGCTCGAAGAAGACCTCGTTGCCCTCACCCATGACCACGAGGTCGCTACCGAGAATTCGAGCGAGCAGGGTCTGGACGGCAACGGATTCGTGACTCAACGCCGAATCGGTACCGGCCCGGTGGATGGCTTCGAGATTCCAATCGTTCGTGATTCGACTGACGATGTGCGCGTCGGGGTTCAGTTTGCGGCAATAGATCGCCAGGAAGATGTTGGTCGCGTCATCGTTCGTGGTCAGGACCACGGACGACGCGACATCGATCCCGGCCGTCTTCACCGTCTCGAGGTTCGACGCATCGCCGATGATCACCCGATCCGCGCAGGCCGAGAGCTCATCCTCAAGACTGGCGTCTTGTTCGAGGATTGTGACCATGGCTTCGCGCTCCCGCAGCGACGCCGCGACGGCTCGGCCCACGGTTCCGCCGCCGATGACCAGCACGGGCGCATCGAGATCCTGGTAGATCACGAACAGGGCATCCAATTCGGTGATCTGTTCGTCGGTGCCGACGACGACGGGTACGCAGTGTTTGGTAAGCACCGTGTCCGGCCCCGTGGGAACCAGTCGGCCGCGTTCCCACATCGCGACGATATTGAGCCCGGTCAGCTGTCGGAGATGCGACTCTCGGATGGTCCGACCCACGAGTGCGGTTCCGGTCACCGGGAACTCTGCGATGATCAGATCTTCGAAGCGTCCGATTCGATGCGCGCTTTGCGTGCCGACACTCACACGTGTTGCGAGTTGCTCACCCAATCGGTGCTTCAGCAACAGCACCTCGCTCGCCCCGCTCAGTTCCAGGACATCGACCGAATTGACGTTTGCCGCCAGCGCCACGATCGGCACGTAGGGCGCCACTTCGCGAACGGTCAGTGTGATGTTCGAGTTCTCCGCGTCGCCGCGATTCGCGAAGATGAGACGCGCACTCCCGGCGCGCGCAGCCTCGTAGGTGCTGTTGTGATCCCGAGGCCCAGTGACCACCTGAACGCCATCCCCGTGGAGTCGTGTGGCTTCTGTTGGATCCGGCTCGATCACCACATAGGGAATGCCGAGCTTGGTCAGGCGCACGATCAGCCCCGCGATCATCTCGTCGTATCCGCAGAGGATCACGTGGTCGCGCATCTCCGATGCGACCGACCGCGGCGCGCGCAGGCGCACCTGGGCCTCTAGCCACGGCGCATAGAAGAAACGGATGAACGTGAAGGGCGCGACGATCAGCAGCATCACGATGCCGTAGACCAGGACCACGATCGTGAAGAAACGGCCGAGATCCGAGTGAAAGGTGATGTCACCAAACCCGAGCGTGCTCATCACCGTGAGCGTCCAGTAGAGCCCGGTGAGCCACGAGTGCTCGGTCTGTCCCTCGTAGACCATGATCGCGTGGAACAAGACGGTGAAGAGCCCCACGGTCGCGGCGAGCAGGCCACCGAACTTGGCGAGCGCACGCAGGTTCTGACGCGTTTCGCTCTCGTCGAGCAGGTACATGAGCTGGGAGGGCAGGAATTTCACGGCGCCGAGAGAGTAGCCACCCGCTCTGCCCCGTCCGGCGAATTTGCCGTGCTTCGAGCCGACCGACCTGCGATCCTGTACGGCCCTCAAGACAAGGACCTCAAGCATGCCGAGCCCGATCAGGCGTCTGCTGATCGCCAACCGTGGCGAGATCGCCATCCGCATCCACCGCGCCTGCGCGGAGCTCGGAATCAAGACCGTGGCGATCCACTCCCACGAGGACCGCTACGCCCTGCATCGCTTCAAGGCCGACGAGGCCTTTGCGCTCGGCGACGGCGGCAACCCGGTGGGCGCCTACCTCGACATCCCGCGGATCCTGGAAATCGCTCGCCAGACCGGAGTCGACGCAGTCCACCCGGGCTACGGATTTCTCTCCGAGAATGCCGACTTCGCGGCCGCGGTGGAAGATGCGAATATCGCATTCGTCGGCCCCCGATCCGATGTACTCATCAAGTTAGGCGACAAGGTGCGCGCCCGAGCGGAAGCTGTCGCCGCGGGGCTTCCTGTCATTCCGGGAACGGATCCGCTCGCGACCGCCGAGCTCGCTCGCGTCGCGGCCGACGAAATCGGGTACCCGGTAATGGTCAAGGCTTCCGGTGGTGGCGGCGGACGGGGACTGCGGGTCGTCGAAACGGCCGCGGACCTGACGGACGCCTACGACGCCGCGCGCCGTGAGGCGGGCAGCGCCTTCGGAAACGACGAGGTCTTCGTCGAGAAGTTGCTGCGCCGGCCAAAGCACATCGAAGTGCAGGTCCTCGCAGACGACGAAGGCAACGCGGTCCACCTGTTCGAACGGGATTGTTCGATACAGCGACGTCACCAGAAGGTGTTGGAACTCGCACCCGCGCCGGGCCTCGACCCAGAGGTTCGCGATCGTCTCTGCACGGACGCGGCGCGATTCGCCCGCTCTGTCGGCTACCGAAATGCCGGCACCGTTGAATTCTTGATGACGGGCGACGACTGGTACTTCATCGAGATGAATCCTCGCATCCAGGTCGAACACACCGTCACCGAGGAGGTGACCGGGGTCGATCTGGTCGCGAGCCAGATCCAGATTGCGGGCGGAGCCACGCTCGACGATCTGGGCCTGCGCCAGGAAACGATCTCGTGCCGCGGTGTCGCCATTCAGTGTCGCGTGACCACGGAGAATCCCGAGAATCGCTTCCTCCCCGACTACGGCCGGCTGATCTCCTATCGCTCGCCCGGCGGCCTCGGCGTTCGCCTCGATGCTGGCAGCGCCTTTGCCGGCGCATTGATCACGCCGTACTACGACTCATTGCTCGTCAAGCTGACAACGCGCGGACGATCGCTCCCGGAGGCGGCTACCCGGGCGCTCCGCGCGCTGGGCGAATTCCGCGCACGCGGCGTCGAGACCAACGTACGCTTCCTCCGAAAGGTGCTCGAGCACCCGACGTTCCTCGCTGGCGAATGCACGACCGGCTTCATCGATGAATCTCCGGAGCTACTGGAGTTCGCCGACGAACGGGGTCGCGGCACGCGGCTCCTCCAATACATTGCCGACGTCACCGTCAACGGGAAGCCCGGCGTCGATCGCGATGCCGTGACGCCGGGACAACACGAGCCGTTCGTGCCCGCCTTCGATCCCGATGAAGCGCCGCCGGCGGGCACCAAACAGCGCTTCGATGAACTGGGCGCCGAGAAATTCGTCTCCTGGATGGGCCAGCAGGACCAGCTGTTCATCACCGACACGACGTTTCGGGATGCGCATCAATCGCTGCTCGCGACGCGGCTACGCACGCATGACATGCTGGCCGTCGCTCCCTCGGTCGCGCGTCACGCGGCCGGCCTCTTCTCCATGGAGATGTGGGGCGGCGCCACCTTCGACGTAGCAATGCGATTCCTCGACGAGGACCCGTGGGATCGCTTAGCCAAGCTACGGGCCGAGATCCCGAACGTTCTGTTCCAGATGCTCCTGCGGGGCGCCAATGCCGTCGGTTACACGACCTATCCCGACAACGTCGTCTCGGGTTTCGTCAAGGAAGCGGCCGCCCGCGGTATCGACATCTTCCGGATTTTTGACTCGTTGAACTGGCCGGACCAGATGCAGGTCGCCATCGATTCCGTTCGAGAAGCTGGCGCGATCGCCGAAGTCGCCATCTGCTACACCGGCGACATCCTCGAACCGGAGCGTGAACGTTATGCGCTCGACTACTATGTGAAGCTGGCTCAAGATTTGGTCGATCGCGGCGCCCACGTGATCGCAATCAAGGACATGGCCGGGTTGTTGAAGCCATATGCGGCCGGGCGTCTCGTCGAAGTCCTGAAGCAGGAACTGGATGTGCCCATCCACCTGCACAGCCACGACACCGCGGGCATCCAGGCCGCCGCCTACCTGCGGGCGGCGGAAGCCGGCGTGGACGCCGTGGATTGCGCGTTCGGCCCGCTCTCGGGGGCCACGAGCCAGCCGAACCTCCAGAGCATCGTCGCCATGATCGAGCAAGGCGACCGCACGACGGGCCTCGACCTCGAGCGTTTGCTTCCCTTCGATAGCTACTGGGAAGCGGTGCGCGCGCAGTACGGACCGTTCGACAACGGTCCGCGCACCGGCAGCGCCGAAGTCTATCAGCACGAGATTCCGGGCGGTCAGTACACGAACCTGCGCGCCCAGGCGGTGGCCCTCGGACTCGGAGATCGATGGCGCGAAGCGACGCGCATGTACGCCGAGGTCAACAAGATGTTTGGCGACATCGTCAAAGTCACACCCTCCTCCAAGGTCGTGGGTGACATGGCGCTCTACATGCTCTCGAATGGCCTCACCCCGGCGGACGTAAGCGAACGCGGCGGCGATCTCTCATTCCCAGAAAGCGTCATCGGCTACTTCGAAGGAAAGATCGGCCAGCCCTCCTACGGCTTCCCCGAGCCGCTTCGAAGTCTCGTCTTGAAAGATCGGCCCGGCCTCACCGGCCGACCGGGCGCCGGCCTCCCGCCCGTCGACTTCGCCGCAACCCGGGAAGAACTCGAGGCCAAGATCGGACGGCGCCCGGAAGAGACCGAGGTCCTTGCGTACCTGCTCTACCCGAAGGTCTTCCTCGATTTCATGGAGGCCTCCGACGCGCACGGTGACGTCTCGGTTCTGCCGACGCCGGCATTCCTGCGTGGCATGGACCCGGGCGAAGAGATCCACATCCAGACCGAGCCCGGCCAGATCGTCGTGATCCGCCTCGTCGCGATCGGCGAACCCGATCCCGAAGGAAAACGCGCGGTCTTCTTCGATCTCAATGGCCAGCCGCTTCACATCCACGTGCATGATCGGCACCTGGGGATCGCGGTGAAGGAACACCTCAAGGCGGATCCGGAAGATCCGTGCCAGATCGCATCGCCGCTACCCGGGATCGTCGTATCTCACGCGCATAGCGAGGGGGCCGCCATTGTGGCCGGCGAACGCCTTTGCGTGATCGAAGCCATGAAGATGGAGACCAACGTCTCGTCGACCCTCGACGGCAAGATCCGGACGCTGCACGTGAGCGAGGGAGCGCGGGTAGAAGCCGGCGACCTGCTGATCACGATCGAGGTCGCCTAGCGCCCTACTCGGATTTCATCCGGTCGGCGAAGGGTGGCACCATCTCCATCTGATCGAACTGCCAGTAGGTGCGCAGCGAAATCACCTTGCCAGCCTCGTTGACGCGGTAGATGAAGATGCCGAAGAGCTTCGAGACTGCACCGTTCTCGAACTGGGTCATCAGCGTTCCGACGTTGGCACATTCATCCCCGGCAACGATGGAGTGCTGAAGGTGGAAGACGGGACGACCGTTTGCGATGTTGCGATCCCAGAACTTGGCGATCGCGGTTTTTCCGCGATGACCGGCTCCATCGGGGTCGAGCACGGACTTCCCGATGGGGTCCTCAACCACGGCATCGTCCGCGAAGTTGTCGAGCCAGGCGGCCTTGTCGCCACGGAGGACAGCATCGCCGGAGCGCCATGCGGCCAGGCGAGCGGGGTGGGTCGAATCGGCGCTGGGGAGTTCTGACATTGCTCCGGGGTAGCACACGGCACCTCGGGCGGCGAAACCTCGGACTAACGAGGTTCGCTCTGGTCTCGTCCCCGCGTTTGAACCGCGTCGCGCCGCTGCGCGATGTCCGACGAGGCAATCTGCTTTGACGACTCGGTGGCAACCTCGCGCTCGCGGACGAGTGCTTCATCGAGGGGGATTTCGGCACCGCGTTCAATCAGTCGCTTGTAGCCCTCCATCACCGCAGGGACGCAGGAGGCCATGTCAGCCGCCAGCGCGAGGCACTCCTCGACCAGGCGGTCCGCTTCGACGATGCGATTCACCAACCCCCACTGGTGCGCGCGCTTGGCCGACAGCGCATTGCCCGAGAGGCTCACCTCTTTGGCGCGCGCCATTCCGATGAGACGCGGCAGACGGACCGAGAGACCCCAGCCGGGCAAGATTCCGACACGGGCGTGGGTATCGAGAAACTTCGCATTCGGCGCGGCGAAGATGAGATCGCAGGCCAGTGCCAGCTCGAAGCCTGCCGTAGCCGCGGCACCGTTCACGGCCGCGATCACGGGCCCGGAGAAATTGGCGATGCCGTCGCGCATCTCGTCCTGTCCGGCCACACTCAATTCGTAGCCGCTGACATCGCCGCCGCCGGAAGAGAGTTCCGCCAGATCCATACCGGCGCAGAACGCGCGGCCGGCACCCGTGATGACGACGGCGCGGATCTCGGAGTCCGCTTCGAGTTCGGCGAGCGTGCTACCGATCGCGAGGCGAAGTTCCGCCGAGAGCGCATTCATTTGTTTCGGACGGTTCAGGGTCACGAGCGAGAGCGGCGGCCGTCGGTCGAGGAGCAGAACGGGATCAGGCACAGGGCCTCCTTCCGGTGAGCACGATGGCGTGTTGGAGTTCACAAGATCGGATACACCTGAGGACGGTGCCACGAAGGGAGCGGAGACGATGAACCCACAGTCCCGCGCCAGCGGCGGCCGCTACGGGCTCAGCCAGGATGAAATCGAAGCCTTCCACGGCGATGGTTACCTGGTCCTTCCCGGATTCATGAGCGAGCCCGAGCTGACCGAAATCGAGCCGATCTACGAACGCTTTCGGCGCGGCGAGATCGAAGGCATGGGGCGCGATCTGTGCGACATGAGTGGACCCTACAGCCGCCGATTCGAAGATTTCGAGATCGTCAACGCTGTGCTCCCACGATGCTATGTGCCGACCCTGCAAGGTAATCTGTTCGAGCGACGCGCGGCGAGCGTGGCCAGGCAATTGATCGGCCCGGATGCCACGCTCGACTACGATCAGTTCCTCAGCAAGAGGCCCGGATGCGCCGGCGCTGTGTTCGCCATGCACCAGGACCTCGGTTACTGGCCAACTGGAACGCCCGACACCCGAACGACAACCTGCTCTTTGGCCCTCGATGGCGCCACCTCTGCGAACGGATGCCTCGAGGTGCTCCCAGGATCGCACCTCGAGGATCAACTGCGGCCGCACCGTCCGGTGCTGAAGAGCACCGGTGGGCCGCGCGACGAATCTCACACGCTGACGATCGAACTCGTGTCAAACGAGGTCATGGTTCCACTGGAAGTGGCGCGCGGCGACGTGACGGTGCACAACGAACGAATCGTCCACGGCTCAGGAGGGAACCGGACGGACGGATGGCGACGCACCTACGTCCTGGCTCATCGTTCCGAAGCCACCGTTGCCTACGAACGCTCGATCGGGTTTACGCACTCGCACAACGACGAGATCCAATGGACGACCCATCTCGAAGCGTTCGACGAACAGGACCACTGAATGCAACTCGAGACGGAGCATGCCATCGTCCGGATTGACCCGATACGAGGTGGGCGGATCGCGTCGCTGCGGATCCACGGTCACGAACTGCTGATTGGCGAGGGCGCGGATCCGCTTCGATGGGGTTGTTATGTGCTGGCGCCCTTTGCAGGCCGGATCCGGAATGGCGCATTCGAGTTCGATGGCCGCCAGGTTCAACTCCCACTGGGAATGCCCCCTCATGCCATTCATGGCACGGTTCACGATCGAAGCTGGCAAACCCTTACCGACGGCTCTCTGCACACGACACTCGGCGATGATTGGCCATTCGGTGGAGAGGCCCGACAATCGTTCGAGATCCGACACGACAGGCTGGTTCTGACGCTCTCGGTTCATGCCACCGACGCCCCATTCCCCGCCTCGATCGGCTGGCATCCCTGGTTTCGCCGCCAACTCGGCTTCGGCGGGCCCGCCGCGCTCCACTTCGAGGCCCGCCAGATGTACCAGCGCGATGCCTCAGGAATCCCGACCGGAGAGCGCATCTCGCCGACGCCGCCGCCGTGGGATGACTGCTTCACCGAGATGCTTCGACCGCCCGAGATCCATTGGCCCGGTGCGCTTCGGTTGCGGCTGGAATCGAGCGCCGATCACTGGGTGGTCTACGACGAACCCCGCCACGCGCTCTGCGTCGAACCGCAGACCGGACCGCCCGATGCGGTTCGCCTGGCACCTCGAATCGTCACCCCGGAGCGGCCCCTCACGGCCGAATTCACGCTTCGCTGGATGGCATCGGAGGATTGAGCGTCACGCTCTATGATCTCCACCCGCCGCGAACCCGGCGGAGTGGGAGTTCAAAGATGACAGCCCGGTACGAAGGGAGCGACTTCACCGACCGCTTTGGCCCGTGGGCGGTGGTGGCAGGAGGCTCCGATGGGATCGGCGCGTCCTTCGCACGAGAGATCGCGCGCCGAGGCCTCAACGTCGCGGTCGTTGCGAGGCGAGCGGAGCCACTCGCGGCCATCTGCGCCGAACTCCGCGCGGATCACGCGGTAGAAGCCCGGGCCATCCAGGCGGACCTCACCAGCGAGAGTCTCCTCGACGAAATCGCGGGCGCGACGGCCGACCTCGACGTCGGTCTCTTCGTCTACAACGCCGGCGCGAGTTCGCGCTCGGAAGAGTTCCTCGAGGCCGGCCTCGACTACGCGCTCTCGATGATGAACTTGAACTGTCGCGGACCCATTCTGCTAGGCCATCACTTCGGCGGCCGTCTGCGCGAGCGGGGAAACGGCGGGCTCGTCTTCATGTCGTCGCTGGCCTGCCTGGCCGGAAGCCACTACCAGACGATCTACGCGGCCACCAAGTCCTTCGACACGATCCTGGCCGAAGGGTTGTGGCACGAGCTCGCCCCAAAGGGCATCGACGTCCTCGGCGTTCTGGCCGGCTCGACCCGAACGGAATCTGTGCTCCACGCGAGCGACAAGTTCAAGGATGCGATGGATCCGGCTGAGGTGGCGAGCGGCGTGCTCGACCAGCTCGGCCACGGACCCACCTGGATTCCAGGCGAAGGGAACCAGGCCGTCGCGCGAGGAATGTGGCCGGTCCCCCGGGTGCCCCTCATCAACGGCATCAGCCAAGCCACCGCCGAATTGTTCGATCTGGAACACACGGCCGTCGAAGGCAGAGAATTTCACGAGTAGCCACACGGGCTTCTCTTTCCGCAACTAGCAAATCCAACGAGGACTCTGGATGCCCGCATATCCGCGCGAAGAGATGGAAGAGATGGTCGACCGCTGGGTCGCCGCCAATGATGAAGCCGGCCGCACCGGCGATTGGTCGAAGATGTCGACCTTCTTCACCGAGGACGCGGTCTACAGTTGGAACACCGGGGCGAACTGGGAGTTCGTTGCACGCGGACGCCAGCAGATCCACGAGTGGGCGTTCGATAGTGAGATGTCGGGCCTCGAGCACTGGACCTACCCCTACATCCGTCGCCTGATCGACGACCAGAAGGGCGAGTTCCTCGGCATCTGGCGCCAGGTCGCCCCAGTCGAGGATCCCGACGGCGTTCCCTACGAAATCGCGGGAACCGGCGGCTCCTGGTTTCGCTACGGCGGCAACTACCAATGGGCCTGGCAGCGCGACTTCTTCGATCACGCCAACGCCGGCGCGACCTTCGGCAAGATGGCCCAGAACGGTCATCTCACCGAGCGCATGCTCGAACGCATGAAGAAGGGTTCGAAGATGCCCGGTTGGACCCGACGCAGCGAGTTCGACTGGATTTCCACCCTTGTCGATCCCGATGCCTAGCATGTCGACCATCCCTACCGTAAGCGGCGCCAAACCCGACAGCGGCCACTCCGAGGAATTCCTGGCCAACCCCGCGCGCTTCATGCTACGCGCCTGGCAGGAATGCGGCGAGCTGGCCGATTTCGATCTCGCCGGCGCGCCGCACACCCTGATGGTCGGAGCGGACGCGCACGAGGCGGTGTTTCGCGCGCCGGACGCGCAGCTCTCCGCGGCCGCCCCTTATCAGTACATGGTCCCCGTCTTCGGCGAGGGAATTCAGTACGGGGCGCCGCTCGAACTCGAACGCCAACAGGTCCGTTTCCAGGCCAACGCCCTGGTCCCGGACAAGATGCGCGGCTACGCCCAGGTGATCGCGGATGAGGTCGAGGCCTTCATCGCGAACTGGGGCGACGAAGGAGAGCTCGATTTCTACCAGGCCTTCAAGGAACTCGTGCTCAACACGTCGACACATTGCCTGATGGGACGCGAGTTTCGCGAACACCTCACCGACGAGTTCGGGCGCTTGTTCGGCGATCTCGAACAGGCGATCTCACCGCAAGCCGTGGTGGACGCGCACTCGGAATCCGATGTCTTCGCGCGAAGGGATGAGGCGCGGGCTCGACTCCAAGAAATGTTGATGGAAGTCGTCGAGAAACGGCGCGCCGAAAACCACGCTCAGCCCGACATGCTCCAGACGTTCCTCGACGCACGCTACAAAGACGGCACGCCGCTCGCGGATTCGCTGATCCCGGGAATGATCGTCTGGATCATGTTCGCGGGTTTTCATACCAGCTCGAACACCGCGAGCTGGACCAGCGTTGAGCTGGCGCGAAATGCCGAACACCAACCCAGCATCGCCGCCGAGATCGACGCCATCTACGCCGGCGGTGGAGACCTCTCCTTCGCCGGGCTACGCGAGATCCCGCTCCTCGAAGGATTCATCTTCGAGACCCTGCGGCTGCACCCACCCCTCGTCACCCTGGCACGCCAGGTGATGGAACCGTTCGACTACAAGGGCCACCTCTTCCCCATCGGACACACCCTGATGATCTCACCCTACGTCTCCCACCGTGTTCCCGAACACTTCCCGGACCCCGAGCGCTTCGACCCCCGTAGGCCGGCCCCCGATCACGTCTTCGCTTCGATTCCGTTCGGCGGTGGCAAGCGCAAATGCGTGGGCAACGCCTTCGCGATGCTTCAGGTGAAATCGATCTTCACCGCGCTGTTGCGCCGCTACGAACTCGAACTCGTCGACCCCCCGGACACCTATCAAGACATCATGCCATCGCTCATTCTGCGGCCAAGCGATCCGTGCCGACTTCGTTACCGGCGAAGGTCCGCGTGAACGCGCCGATCAGAGTCATCCAATGGGCGACCGGGAGCGTCGGACACCACGCCATCCCGGCCATCGTCGAGGACCCCGGACTCGAACTCGTCGGCGTCTGGGTGCACGCGGACGCCAAGATCGGAAGGGACGCCGGGGAACTCGTAGGCCTCGAGCCTCTGGGGATTTCCGCGACGAACAACATCGAGGATCTGCTCGCCCTCGATGCGGATTGCGTTCTCTACGCCCCACTCCTCACGGACCTCGACGAGATGTGTCGCTTGCTGGCATCCGGTCTCGATGTCGTGACGCCCTCCGGCTGGGTGTATCTCAAGGATGGGCCCGCGAAGCAGAAAATTGAAGCCGCCTGCTTCGAGGGAGATAGCTCGCTGCACGGAACTGGCATCCACCCGGGGTTCGGCGGCGATCGTCTGGCTCTCGTGATGTCGGGCCTCTCGCGCCGGATCGACCACATCCGCGTCACCGAGGTCTGCAACTTGTCGGTGATGAGTGAGAGCCCCGAGATGGTCATGAACCAACTCGGCTTCGGCGCCTCCGCTGCCGAGGCGAAAGCACACCCCCCCATGCTCCTCGGCGTGATGAGCAAGATCTTCTTCGAATCCATGGACCTGATCGCGGCCGGGCTCGGCTTCGAGCTCGACGATCACTCGAGCGCGTTCCAGTTCGCGTTGGCCAAAGAGGATCTCGACATCGCCGCGGGCCACATTCCGAAAGGCCACGTTGCGGGCCAGCACTACAGCTATCGCGGCTTCGTCGCGGGCCGGGCGGTGATCGAGTTCGAGACCTACTGGCGCATGAGCCACCAGATCGAACCCAACTGGCCCTACGATGCCGTTCTCGAATACATCGTCGAGATCGACGGCGAGCCGCCGCTCCAGTGCCGTTTCGGGCCCGTGACCGACGGGGAATCGACCGAGTTCGGCTTGCAATGCACGGCGATGAACTGTGTGAATGCGATCCGTCCAGTAAACGAAGCACCAGCCGGCATCCGAACGACCCTCGACCTCCCGCCCGTCACGGCGCGCGGACGCTTCGCGCTGGATCCCGCGAGGAGAAATCCATGAGCCGCTTTCCGTTTGGAACACCGCTCGGCTGGTATCCCGTCGCCTGGAGTACCGACATCGAAATCGGTGCGGTCGAGCACTGCCACTATTTCGGCGAAGAACTCGTCGTGTATCGCGGCAAAGGTGGCGATGCTCACGTCATGGGTGCGTTCTGTCCGCACCTCGGAGCGCACCTGGGTCACGGCGGAACCGTCGAGGGCGACACCATCCGGTGTCCCTTTCACGGCTGGCGCTTCGAAGGAGAGGGAGACTGCATCGAAGTTCCCTACGCGACGCGTGTTCCAAAGAAGGCGCGGCTACGCGCGTACCCTTCGCGCGAGCACGCAGGTGTGATCTGGGCCTGGTACCACCCGGCGGAAGCCCAACCCGATTGGGAGCCGCCCCGCGTCGCCGAGTACGGCGGCGCGGATTGGACCGATTGGGCGAAGTACGAATGGAAGATCCGAACGCATCCCCAGGAGGTTGTCGAGAACAGTGTCGATTGGCCGCATTTCCAGCACGTTCATCTGATGGAGATGCCAGCTCATCGTGATGTCCGATTCGAGGGCCACGAAGTCATCTGGGAAGCGAGTACCTCCAAAAACCTCTCGACGATGGATGGCGCGGTCGATCAGATCCACGTGGAGGGCCGAAACCCTGGGCTCGGCAGCAGCTACGTCCGCTACAGCGGCATGCTCGAAACCACGATCCTGATGGGCATGACGCCGGTGGATGACGAAACCACCCACCTCCGCTTCGGCGTCATCAGCAGGAAGAAGGGGAAGAGCGACGACGAGATCGCGTCCTTCCACAAGGCCTATGCCGACGAACTAGCATTTGCAGTGACCCAGGACTTCCCGATCTGGGAGAACAAGACCTGGCATGCGACGCCGGCGCTCTCGGACGGCGACGGGCCGGTCCCGGCGTTTCGTCGCTGGGCCGCCCAGTTCTACGCTTCCGAGGGGGACGCATGAAGATCAAGATGGACCGTCAACTCTGCCAAGGCCATGGCGTGTGCGCCCTCGAGGCACCCGAGGTCTTCGAAGTCAGCGAGTCCGAGGACGGAACTTACGCGGAAGTAAAGTTGAAGACGGAGAGCCCTGCGGAAGCGCTCCGCCCAAAGATCGAAGCGGCTGTCCGTTTCTGCCCCAACCGCGTGCTCTCGATCGAGGCGTGAGCCGGGGGACCGCAAGGCGCTAAGTTCCCGGCCCCATGACGAGCGGCCAGAGCCACGCCCTTTCCAGCCAACCCCGGGTAGCCGTCATCGGTGCCGGCATGTCGGGCATCCTCGCCGGCATCCGCCTCCGCGATGCGGGAATCGACGACTTCGCCATCTACGAGAAGGCGAGCGATCTCGGCGGCACCTGGCGCGACAACACCTACCCCGGCCTCGCGTGCGACGTGCCCTCTCACGTCTACTCCTACTCCTTCGCACCAAATCCTGAGTGGAGTCGACGCTTCTCCCCCGGCCCCGAGATCCAGGACTACCTGACAAGAACCGCCCGGGACCAGGGCGTTCGCGAGCGGATCCTCTTTGATCGTGAGTGCACGCGCTGCGAGTATCGAAACGGGCGCTGGCAGCTCCAATTCGCGGACGGGAGCCGCGACACGGTCGACTTCGTGATCACGGCGACGGGTGTACTGCATCACCCGCGCATGCCCGAAATCGAAGGCGTCGACGATTTCGAGGGGGCCCTCTTTCACAGCGCCCGCTGGGACCACTCCATCCCGATCGAAGGCCGTCGCGTCGGCGTCGTGGGAACCGGCTCTACAGCAATACAGATCGTGCGAGCGATCACCGAGCAGACGCAGACGATGACGCTGTTCCAGCGCACGGCCCAGTGGATCATGCCCGGCCAAAACCCGGCCTACACCGATGAAGAGAAGCAGCGCTATCGAGACGATTCGTCTGCGATCGAAGAACTTCGCGCGGAACTCGACGTGTTGTTCACCCAGCAATTCTCCGACGCCCTGATCGGCTCTGAGTCGGCGGGCATGAAGCGCATCGAGGACATGACGCGCCAGCACCTGGAAGACAAGGTGCAAGATCCGGTTCTCCGAGAGCGCTTGCGGCCCGACTACCGCGCCGCGTGTAAGCGCTTGATCGTCGCAGACGGTTTCTACGAGGCGATGCAACAACCGAACGCGGTGCTCGTCACCGAAGAGATCGAACGCATCGAACCCGCCGGCGTGCGAACCCGCGATGGTGTGCTCCACGAACTCGACGTCCTTGTCTTCGCCACGGGCTTTCACGCCCACGCGTTCATGCGTCCAATGCAGATCACGGGACGCGACGCCAAAACACTCGAAGAGGCCTGGGACCCAACCCCACGGGCCTACCGTTCGGTCTCGATGCCGGACTTCCCGAATTTCTTCATGGTCGTTGGCCCGCACAGCCCGATCGGAAACTTCTCGCTCGTCGAGATCTCAGAACTTCAGGTCGACTACATCATGGCGCTCATCGCGCGCGCTCGGGAAGGCGACAACGAGATCTGCGCCAGACAGGAAGCCACGGATCGCTTCAACCAATCGATCCTCGAAGCCATGAAGGGAACGATCTGGGTGACTGGCTGCCAGAGCTGGTATCTCGACGCGAACGGCGTCCCTGCCACCTGGCCCTGGACCGTACAGACGTTTCGCGATGAGATGGCGGAGCCTGACTGGGCCGATTTCGAGGTCGTCCCGCTAGCCTAACGTGGAGCTGGACGATCTTCAGCCAGCACGCAATGCGTACCTTGGTAGATCGTCGCCATGCACTTATTGCAGTGGACGCAGAGTGAATCACTCGCCTCGCCCGCGGCCATACGGTTGACGAGGTCAGGCTCGCGCAGGAGTGCGCGGCCCATGGCGACGAACTCGAATCCTTCGCCCATGGCCTGGTCGATGGTGTCGCGGCGGTTGATGCCACCCAGGAGGATCAGGGGCATGTCGAGGGCAGCGCGGAACTGACGAGCGAAGCGCAAGAAGTAGGCTTCCTCGAACGGATAGGTCTTGAAGATGAAGCGTCCGAACAGCTTCAGGCCCAGGCCCACCGCCTTGGGCATGCTCGCGGCCAGTTCCTCGATCGGAGCGTCGCCGCGAAACAAGTACATCGAATCCTCGAGCGAACTGCCTCCTGTTAGTTCGAGGGCATCGAGCGCGCCGTCCGATTCCAGCATGCGACCGACCTCGACACTCTCGTCGAGCCACAGACCGCCGGGAGAGCCATCGGCCATGTTGAGCTTCGCGATCACGGCCATCTCGGACCCCACGGCATCGCGTACACGTTTGGCGATCTCTCGGGGAAACCGCGCTCGGTTTTCGAGCGAGCCGCCCCAGGCGTCCGTCCGTTTGTTGAGCTTCGGCGAGAGAAACTCACTCGGGAGATAGCCGTGGCCGAGATGGATCTCGACCGCGTCGAAGCCTGCGTCCCTCACCCGACGCGCCGCATCCGCGAAATCCTGGGTGATCCGTTCGATCTCCCCGGCCGTGACGCCGCGCGCCCGTTTCATCGCGAGCTTGCTGAAGAACGGTGATGGCGAAACACCGGGAAGGCCGGTGGACATGGCGACAGCACCCGCATGACCAATCTGCGCGGAAACGGCGGCAGCTTCGGCGTGAACGGCATCGGCCAGACGCGCGAGCCCCGGAATCGTGTCTTCCGTGAGGATCAACTCGTTCGGCGTGCCGCACCCATCGGCCGACACGGCGCAGTAGGCCACGGTCGTCATGCCAACCCCGCCGGCCGCCATCCGGCGATGGAACTCGATCAAGGGCTCGCTGACCACGTGCTCGGCGGTCAGGCCCTCGAAGGTCGCGGCCTTGACGATGCGGTTGCGAAGCTCGACCGGTCCGAGGCGTGCCGGCGCGAAGGGATCGGGGGGCGCCCCTTCGGCGCTAGCGGACACGTTGGGGGTACGGCGGCGGACGCTTGCCGTTCTCGTCGTAGAGATCGAACTCCTCGGCAAGATCCTCGACCCATTGGATACTGCCCGAGCGCTTCATCAAGTCGTCAGCACCTAACAAGGCGGCGGCCGCGCGGCCCACGAAGAACGTCGTCTGGGACTGGGAGAGATCCATCCCCTGGCTCTCGGCGGCGTCCTGAATGAACTCGGTGGCGACCGCGCCGGGGTAGAGCACACAAGCTGCAATCCCCTTGGGTTCCAGTTCGACGGCCATATCCGCGGTCAGGCGGTCGAGTCCGGCTTTGCCAGCACCATAGGAAGACGAGAAGTGATAGCTCTGGCCACCGGGCGAACTTACGTTCAGGATTGCGCCACCCGGGCCCGCTGCGAACATGAGCGACGACGCGTGCCAGCTCGCGACGTAGTGAGCGCGCAGGCCGATGCCGACCTGGTCGTCCCAGATCTGGATCGGGTGATCCCAGAAGCCACCGCCCCAGGCGGGCGGACTCGGGATCTTGTAGACGTTGTTCACGAGCAGATCGATCTTGCCCGCCTCCTTGCCGATGCGTTCGAACAGCGCGGCGATCTGGGCATCATCCCCGTGGTCGCACTGGATCGCGCGGCCTTCGCCTCCGGCCTCAGTCACCTGACGTGCAGAGGTGTCGATTGTTCGCTCGCCATCGCCCGTCGTGCGACCGGTGACGTAGACGGTGCAGCCCTCTGCGCCCAACTGGAGCGCGATGCCCTTTCCGATCCCACGGCTGGCGCCGGTGACGACGGCGATCTTTCCTGCAAGCGAACCCATGATGTCTCCAATTCTGGCGGGGCGATCGAGTCTAGCCGAACCAGCCGGTCCGCGAGCCCGCGTGCCTCAGGGTCGAACGATCTCGAAGTTCGGATCGAAAGCGTCGAACAACCCGCCGAACCTCGCGAGGGTAATCGGGTTGCCCTCGAAGACGAGACGGTCTTCGGACAGCAGGGATGCAATTCCCTGTCCACCGGATACCAGGCCGATGAAGTCCGGTCGAGTCGATTCCAGCACCAGGTCCGGATCAGGATGGCGCTCCCCTTCGCGGTAGTGGAGTACACCATTCTCGACCTCGAGCACCCAACGCTCCCCGCGATCGGTGAATGCGATCTCGAGAACCAGCGAAGTCTTGCCGGCCTTGGGTCCATTGACTCTCACCGCCATGAAGTCGAACAACATTTCCGACGTCATCCCAGCGACCACGTCAGCGCTGGCCGATTCGATGGAGGCTTGCTCGGTGACCCCCTCGCGGAGCTCGAAAGCCGCGGTGAGGTAGAAGTTTCGCCAGGGACCGGATTCCGCCTGATAACCGAGTTGCTCGAGCGCATCCGCCTGGAGCCAACGGGCACGATCGTTCCTGGGCTCTGCGAACACCAGATGGTTGATCACCTCGGCCACCCAGCGATAGTCGCCCTTCGCGTAGGCGGCCCTGCCCTTTTCGATGACGGCATCTGCGCCACCCATCCAGTCGACATAACGTTGCGCGCTCTCGACGGGGGGAAGCGGATCCAGGTTTGCCGGATTCCCGTCGAACCAGCCCAGGTAGTACTGGTAGGTTGCCTTCGAGTTGTGTCGCAGCGTTCCGTAGTAGTCGCGATTGAACCACTCCTGGCCGAGGCTCTCCGGGAGTTCGATCTCTTCCGCGATCTCGCGCGGCGTCAGGCCCTTGTTCGCCAGGCGCAAGGTCTGGTCGTGGATGTAGCGATAGAGGTCTCGCTGCTTCGCCAGATAGTCGATGGCCGCCTCGCGGCCCCAGCGCGGCCAATGGTGGCTGCCGAAAACCACTTCGAGATCTCCCCCGAACAACTGGATCGCCTCCTCCAGCCAGCGCGCCCAGTCCTTGCCGTTTCGAACCTGGGCGCCGCGCAAGGTGTAGAGGTTGTGAAGCACACCGTTGGCTTCCTCCGCGGCACAGAAGGCCTTCCATTTCGGCAGGTAGAACATCATCTCCGCCGGTGCTTCTGCGTTCGGTGTGTACTGGAAGATCATCTCGATGCCGTCGATTTCGAGCCGGGTTCCAGTGGTTCCGATGATGTCCGTCGGCGGAATCATCGAGACACGTCCGAGAGAAGTGGCCTTCCCTAGACCCGAGTCGACGCGGCTCTGGGGGCCCGCCTCGAGCAGCCGCCCGAACATGTAGCCAGCACGACGCGACATCACATTGCCGGCCAATACATTCTCACTGACCGCGTGATGCGTGAAACCTTCAGGCGCCAGAATCCGAACCGAGCCATCGGCCACCGCCTCTGGAGTGGTGACACCGGCGACTCCACCGAAGTGATCCACGTGGCTATGCGTGTAGATCACGGCCTTCACCTGCCGCTCGCCGAGTTCGCGGTTGACGAGTGCGAGCGCTGCCCGTGCAGCTTCCACTGTGATCAACGGATCGATCACGATCCAGCCCGTGTCGCCGCGCAAGAACGTGACATTGGAGAGGTCGTAGCCGCGCACCTGATAGATGCCGTCGACGACTTCGAACAGACCGTGCAACCCGTTCAGCTTCGCCTGGCGCCAAAGGCTGGGATTCACCGTATCCGGCGCGTTTCCGGCGATGAACCCGTAGTCGCCCATATCCCAAGATGTCGTCCCATCCTCCGCCTCGATCACCAGCGGTTCGGGGCTCGCGATCCGGCCGCGGTTCGCGAGTTCGAAATCCGTCTGATCCTCGAAGGGAAGTCGCTTCAAGACGTCGGCGTTCGCATCACGTGTGAACTTCGATGCCCCCTTCGATGTCGGAGATAAACCGCCCGGGTCGGCGGGCGGCGGAGACAGTGCTGCGCAGGCGTTCAGTCCGATGGCCACCGTGGCCAGGAGCGTCACTAGGATTCGATGGAGCACAGGAACCTCGCCGACATGGAGCGCCGGAACATTCGAACAGTTTCAGTGGAGCCGCTCGAATGCGACGTTCAGTCGCTCACACCGCGTTTCCCAGCGTGTCGCACGACGTTGGCAGGCTGGCCATGGAACGGCCCCGCGCTGCCACCCGTCGTCTGTCCGGCGTCCACCACCAGGGTGTGACCCGTGACATAACGCGCTTCGTCGCTGGCCAGATAGAGAATCGCAGCTGCAATGTCCTCGGGAAAGCCCGCGATCCCGAGCGGCGACATTTCTTCGATCGCCTTGGTGGCCTTTGCCGTGGCCGATGGATCGCCCGAGATCACGTCACTCGTCATGGCCGTGACGGTATTGCCCGGAGCCACCGCATTGACCCGCACACCGTGTTGCGAGAATTCGCTGGCCGCAGATTTCGTCAGGCCGACGACGCCGTGCTTGGCCATCGTGTAGACATGGGGGCCAAGCCCGCCCACGACGCCTGCAGTGCTTGCGAGCGACACGATCGAGCCCGAGCCCTGCGGAACCATTACGCGCCCCGCGTGCTTCATTCCGAGGAAGACCGCGCGGGCGAGAATGGCCATCGTCGTATCGAAGGCCTCGACAGGCGTCTCGATGATGGAGCCAACGGCCCCGACGATCCCGGCATTGTTGACCATCACGTCGAGCCTTCCGAAATCGGCAACCGCCCTGTCAACGGCTGCCGCAATATCGGCTTCATTCGTAACATCGCAACGCACGAAGCGCGCCTGGTCGCCTAACGACTTGACGACCTCCTCACCTTTCTCCGCCTGGAGATCCGCGACGATGACCCGCGCGCCTTCAGCGACGAATCGACGCGCCGTTCCCTCGCCGATCCCGCTCGCGGCGCCCGTCACCACAGCGACCTTGTCTTCCAAACGTGCCATGCGATCTCCTTGTGTGGCCCGCGATTCTAGAACGCCCTGCCGAAATTCCCGCATGGGCTCAGGCCCCAGCGATCATCGAGCGAAGAACCTCGTCCTGCGTCGTCTGGCTCTTCTCGCTCTCGGCCACGACCCGACCGCGACGCATCACGACCAGTCGGTCGGCCAGCTCGAAGACTCCGTGGAGGTCGTGGCTCACCATCAGAATCGCCAGCCCTTGATCGCGCAGCCGACCGATCGCGGCCGCCACTGCCGCACTCTCTCCGGGTCCGAGCGCTGCGGTCGGCTCGTCGAGAACCAGGACTCGTGCGTCAAAGAGCAGCGCGCGCGCGAATGCGACGGCCTGCCGTTGCCCGCCGGAGAGTTCGCGCACCGGGCGACGCAAGTCGACCCGTTCAGGATTCACACGAGCCAGCACCGCTCGCGCGTCCCGCTCCATCGCGTCTTCGTCGAGCCGGCCAAACCGAGAAATGAGCTCGCGGCCCAGGAACAGATTGGCCACCGCATCCAGGGGTTCGGCGAGCGCGAGGTCCTGATAGAGCGTCTCGATGCCGGCGCTTCGCGCGTCTCGCGGATGCGAGAGCGTCACCGGCGCACCTGAAACGAGTATCTGACCCGAATCGATCTGTCCCGCACCGGAGATCGCTCGAACCAAGGTCGATTTCCCGGCCCCATTGTGGCCGAGC
Organism: Phascolosoma agassizii; assembly: GCA_035593235.1. Classification (NCBI taxonomy): domain Eukaryota; kingdom Metazoa; phylum Annelida; class Sipuncula; order Phascolosomatiformes; family Phascolosomatidae; genus Phascolosoma; species Phascolosoma agassizii. The sequence continues at coordinate 55,670 of JAVJHY011695800.1, forward strand.
AGCCCAACAACCTGCCCGTCGCGCAGACTGAAGCTGACCTCTTCGAGGGCCTGAACACCTCCGAACGCCTTGGTCGCGTTCCGAATTTCGACCCGTATCGCGCTCATCGCGCCCGTCCGCCGCGGCTTTGCTGATCGACCCAGACCGCCAGGATCAGCACGACACCAACGATGACCTGGCGCAGGGCGCTCGAAACGCCGAGGAGCACCATCCCATTCTCAAGGCTCTGCATGAGAAGTGCGCCTAACAATGCTCCCGCCACACTTCCCACGCCACCCGCCAGCGAGGTTCCTCCGATCACGGCGGCCGCGATTGCCGAGAGCTCAGCGAGTGTGCCCATCGAGTTCGTCCCGGCGCCCAACCTCGCTGTCGTCACGATGCCGCCGACCGCGGCGAGCCCTCCCATCCAGGCGAAGACGCCGAGGCGGACGCGCTGCAGGCGGACGCCGGCGCGTTCGGTCGCCTCTGCGCTCGCGCCGAGCGCGAACACGTGTCGACCGAATCGCGTCTGGTGTGCCAGGTATGCCGTCCCGGCCGCAACCACGAGCGCGATCAGAACGGGTGCCGGTATCCCGCGCCCCACTTCGGATCCCGGCATCGGCGCTGCGTTCATCACGACGACGAATGCCGCGATGCCGGCCACCTGGAACGCCCCGGTGCCGATGTCGCGCGCCAGGGAAAGCGGCACCCCACCGTGCGCTCGAGTGCGCCGCCGGGCGACCACTCGCGCGATCACCACCGCGGCGATCCCTGCACCGCCCAACGTCCAGCTCCAGATCGGCCCCAACGAACCCCGCAGACCGCCCCCGAGCAACTGATAGTCGTCTGCCAATGGCGCCACGGTCTGCCCATCCGTTACCAGGAAGGCCATGCCGCGGAAGATCAGGAGACCGGCCAGGGTGACGACGAACGCGGGAACCCCTCTCCAAGCCACCCACCAGCCTTGCAGCGCACCGATACCGAGGCCCGTCCCTAGGGCCACCACGATCGCCAGCGGCCACGGCCAACCCAGACCCAGTGGGGCATCGACTTGCAACCACGCCGCAACCATTCCGGTTGCGCCGAGCACCGACCCCACCGAGAGATCGATTTGGCCGCTCCCGATGACCAGCACCATGCCACTCGCCAGAATGGCGACGACGCTGGTCTGGACCGCCAGGTTGTAGAGGTTCCGCGGTGTACCAAACACGCCATCACTCGCGAAGTGGAGCCCAACGCCTAACAATCCGACGACGAGAAGAAGGCCCGCCAGCCGCCTCTGGTCGGAATCGACCCCGCTCAAGGAGGGCGGCTCACAGGGCGTCGGGCGAAGTAATACAGGCAGGCGGCGGATCAGCTTGGGTTCCCCGACACACCACATCCTTCGAGACCCAGCCGGCATCGATCACGATTCCGAGACGATCCCGGGTGATCGCGAGCGGCTCGAGAAGGATCGCGGCGACTGCGATCCCCCGCGGCCCCTGCTCCCACTGCACGACATCGTCGAACGACGACGGCAACGCACCTTTGCTGAGCGCAAGCGCCACCTCCGCGGCCCGGCGGCCCAACACCCGAGCATCCTTCCAGACACTCACGGCCTGGGTTCCGCGCGCAACCCGCGCCAACGCCGCGTGATCCCCATCCTGGCCCGAGACCGGTACGCCCTGGATGCCAGCGCTCGCTAGTGCCGCAGCAACGCCCCCGGCCATTCCATCATTGGAGCAGACAATGGCGTCGATCCGGCCACCGTTCGCGGTGATCAGCTGCTCGGTGATGCGCTGCGCCAGCTCCGGCAGCCAGCCGTCTACGTATTGTTCGCCCGCGTTCTGGATCTCACCGGACGCCAGAGCTTCGCCTAACACATCCAACTGACCCTGATGAACGAAATCGCTATTCGGGTCTTGAGCCGAGCCCTTGATGAACACATATCGCCCTTTCGGCACCCGCTCAAGAATCACCCGGGCCTGGATCCGGCCGACCTCGCGGTTGTTGAACGAGAGGTAGAAAATGCCGGGCAACTCGATCAGTCGGTCGTAGGCAATGACGGGAACACCGGCCGCTCGAGCCATCTGCATGGCCGGCACCAGGGCGCGGGCATCGTGCGCCACAACAATCAGCACTTCGGCCCCTCGCGCCAGCAAACTCTCGATGTCGGCGATCTGCTTCTCGCTCGAGCTCTGCGCATCCGCCGACAGGTAGCTTGCACCCCCCTCCTCGAGCGCCTGGCGGAGCGCAGCCTCGTCGGTCTTCCAACGCTCTTCCTGGAAATTGGACCAGCTGACGCCCACGATCTGCTCGGCACTCGCCGTTGCGGTGACGAACAAGATCGCGATCACGATGAGCTGACGAATGCGGGCGGACTTCACGGCGGCCAAGTGTCGCCCTGCATCCGGTGGATCTCAACTTCGAAGAGTTCGGTATGCTGGCCCCTCGCCCGCGGAGAAGGAAACCGGTGAACGCCAACCGCACGCGCGGGCTGATCGCGATCGGGCTTGTCTCGCTCGCCGCTCTGGCCTGGTACCAGGGCTGGTTCGACCGACTCAACGCGGAATCGGTCGAAGCGATGATACGCGGGGCCGGGCCGTGGGGCCCCGTCCTCTACGTTGGCCTGTTTGCGGTGCTCGAGCCGTTCGGTTTCCCCGGCGTCCTGTTCGTCGTGCCAGGGGGGCTCGTCTGGGACTGGCCAACCCTGTTCGTACTCACCTGGACCGGTGCGACCGGGGCGGCTGTCACGGGGTTCCTGTTCGCGCGCACCCTGGGCCGAGAGTGGGTGGAGAAGCGACTCTCCAAACGCGCGCGGATGTACGACGAAGAACTGGCGAAGAACGGCCTGCGCACGGTGATCGTGATTCGCTTGCTGTTCTTCATCGCGCCTTGGGCCCATTGGCTGCTCGGACTTTCTCGTGTGAGCTTCCGCGAGTACCTGCTCGGCACGATCATCGGTCTGGCGCCGATGATGGCGCTCTTCACCTGGTTCGGTGGCAACATCGTCGAGTGGATGACCGAGCGCCCCGTACTCGGAACGCTGGGCATTGTCGCCGTCATCGCCGTGATCTCGGTCGCCGCCAGGCGTTTCAACGCTCGGATCGAGGCAGAGTCGGGAACGAGCTAGCCGAGTGGCGGCAGGGCCCGCGACCGGTGCACACTCGTGCCATGCCCTTCACAACACTTCGCGGTCTGCGCTTCTACTACGAGCTTCAGGGGAGTGGCACTCGACTGCTCCATATCAATGGCTCCGGCGGCGATCTCCGCAAGAAACCAGGACCGATGGATGGGCCGCTGTCGGGTGCGTTCGAGGTGCTCTGCCACGATCAACGCGGCCTCGGCCAGAGCGGCCGGCCCGGCATCGCCTACACAATGGCCGACTACGCCGAGGACGCGGCCGCCCTCCTCGACGACCAGGGCTGGGAGCGCTGCCACGTCATGGGCGTCTCCTTTGGTGGAATGGTCGCCCAGGAATTCGCAATCCGATTCCCTGAGCGGGTCGACAAGCTCGTGCTGGCCTGCACCTCTAGCGGCGGCGCCGGGAAGCCCTCCTATCCACTCCACACGTTAGGCGAGCTCGAACCGGACGAACGCGCGACGCGGGCCCTCGAACTTGCGGACACCCGGATGAATGCAGCCTGGCGCAAGGACAATCCGGAGAAGCTCGAAGCCGTGCTCAAGATCATGTCGGGGAACGATCCTGGCGCGGGCGAACCGGGTCGCGAAATGGGCGCGCGCCGACAGCTCGAAGCGCGCAAGGATCACGACACCTACGACCGGCTACCGGCGATCGCCTCCGAGACCCTCTGCTGCGGCGGCCGCTTCGACGGGATCGCCGCGCCGGCCAACATGGAGGCGATTTCGGCCCAGATCCCCACTGCCGAACTCCAGCTCTTCGACGGCGGGCACCTGTTCCTGATGCAGGATCCCAAAGCGTTCCAGCGAATCCTGGAGTTCCTGGGTTGAACCCGTTCCGGCCCGTGACCGTAGTACCCCCGAAACCGAGCGGAGGCCTCGACCCATCTTGAGAAAAGATACCCACAGCAAGCTGATCGGATACGGCTTGTGGATCTTTGGATTCACCGGCGCGCATCGCTTCTACTACGGCCGCCCGATCACGGGCACCTTGTGGTTCTGCACCCTCGGCCTGCTCGGGGTCGGTTGGCTGATCGACTTCTTCCTGATCCCGTCGATGGACCGCGAGGCCGACCTGCGATTCAACGAGGGCCACGTCGACTATTCCGTCGCGTGGCTACTCCAGACCTTCGGCGGAATCTTCGGCCTGCACCGGATGTACATCGGCAAATGGCTGTCCGGAATTCTCTACCTCGTGAGCGGTGGATTGCTCGGCATCGGCTGGCTCTACGATTTCTGGACGCTCAACGACCAGATCACGGTGATCAACGCCCGCGCCTAACGATTCTCCAGGATCTCGGCGACACGCTCGACCTCAGCTATCTCGGCGGTCGCGGGAACCAGGAAGATCTCCTCGCAACCCGCGGCCTCGAGATGATCGAGGGCTTCGCGAACGGCATCGGGTGAGCTTCGGGTCATCTGCTTTGCCATCGCCCGCGCCGGCGCCTCGCCGAAGATCGAGAGGTAGTCGTAGACGTAGTCGCGGAGTTTCTCCTCGGGTGCCTCGCTCGCCAGCGAGTACCAGAAGCCGCCGATCCGCCGCGGCGCGTGCGCTCGCTTCGCCTCGGTCCAGGCCGCGTCGGCCATTCCTAGTAGCCGCTCGATCTCGCCCTGCTCGCCATTGCCGCTCCACACGTAGACGCCGTCGGCCCAGCGTGCCGCACGTGTCATCGCCTTCGGCCCCATCACGCCGGCGTGGATCGGCGGTCCGCCTGGGTGGAGCGGCGTCGGGCCAACCGGGTCGGCGCCATCGAAGGGCGGCTCACCGCGCCAGATGCGGCGCATCTCGGCCACCTGTTCGTCCATCCGCGAATGGCGACGCTCGAAGGACGCACCCACCGCTCGGTAGTCGGCCTCGCGGCCACCGACGCCCACCGTCACTTCGACGCGCCCGGACGACAGCACGTCCAGGGTCGCGATCTCCTTGGCTGCGCGCACGGCGTCGTGCATCGGAAGCACGTAGAGCGAAGGGACGATTCGAACCCGCTCCGTTACCGCAGCGGCCGCCGCGAGGACGCCGCGCATATCGACCGTCGGCCCGGTAATGCGCTCGCCGCAGGAGAGGCTGGCAAACGGGCCGGCGTCAATCGCACGCGCCCAGCCGAGGAGATCCTCGCGGCCGAGTCCCGGCTTCATGTAGGGCAGGCAGATTCCGTAGTCCATCTGCGCAGCCTAGCCGAGCTTGGGGGATTCGCGGCCAGCCCCGTCAGCTCGTCGTTTTCGTTTCCCTGGGCTTTGACACGTTGGGAATCAGCCGCGGCACCTGATCCCGATAGCGTCGGTAGGCGCCACCCAGGGTCGCCACCAGGTCTCGTTCCTCGAGCGGGATCGCAATCCACACGTAGCCGGTCATCCAGACGGCGAGCAGCAAGTGGCCCACCGTCAGGTGGGGCGTCGCCCAGAAGAAGATGAGCCAGCCAAGGTAGAGCGGGTGGCGCACCAAGCGGTAGATCGAAGACTCGACCAGTTCGGGCGGGTCGTACGGCACACCCTTCACATAACGATGAACCTGCTTCAGCCCGAACAGATCCGCATGATCTACCACGAAAGTTGTTCCGACCATCAGCGCGAAACCGAGGAGGGAGAGGCCCAGTAGCAATGGTCCGACAAAGGTCTCGCGCACGTCGTAGAGCGCGATGGGAATCGGCTGCCAGCCGAATAACACAAGGCAGAGAGCGAGTGTAGAAGCCAGCACATACGTGCTGCGTTCGATCGGCTCGGGAATATGCTCGGTAATCAGTGCCTTGAATCCCTCACGCGCCATCACCGAGTGTTGGAAACCGAAACACATCAGTAGCGCCAGGTTAATGACCAGGGCCTGGCCCAGTGGAACCGTGCTCCCCTGATCCACGGTCGCTTCGAGAAAACCGTCCTCGACGAACGCCACCAGCCACACCAGGCTGGCCAAGGCCGCTGCATAGGCGCCCACGCTGTATGTCCTTGCGATTCCGTGTCCCATCTTTGCCTCCGCGACCGATTGACTCGACTGAAGCTTCGCCCGTTCGGCTGCCAGAGTCCTTCCCAGCGTCCTACGGATTCCTTACCCGCCGGTCGGCGCGCCCGCCCCCCAGGGGGATCGGCCGTGAAATTTCTGAGCGGCCGTTATCCTCCCGGCCCCATGGCCTACCAGACCCCCGCAGAAGGCTCCTCGACCGAGCCGAGCTACCCCGGCGCCGTCCCGCCGGAGAGAGAGCGTTCGATCGATTCCTGTGGCTTGAAGCTCCGCGTCTGCGAGTGGGGCGACCCCAAGGCGACCCCGTTGGTGCTCACCCATGGCTTCTACGATCACGCGCGCGCGTTCGATCGCTTCGCGCCGCTGTTGGCCGAGCGCTACCGGGTGGTTGCCTGGGATGCCCGCGGCCACGGCGACTCGGATTGGGCCGATGCCTACACCTGGCCGATCGACGTGGTCGACCAGGTCAACGTGTTGCGGGACGTCGGCCGGGCACATCTGGTTGGCCACAGCCGCGGCGGCGGCCTCGCCTCCGACGCTACGGGCCTCTATCCCCAAGGGGTGCGTCGGCTCGCGTTGCTGGATGGCTTCGGACCACCGCCGCGCGGCGTCGTGGTCGAGGGCAGCCGCACCTTCCCGAACCGACCGCCGGGCGAGGCGCTGGCGGGAATCCTCGACTGGCGACGAACAGCCAGCGGAATGGCGGGCTTCCGGCCGCGATCCAGCATCGAAGAACTTGCTGCGAGTCGGCAACTCCAAAATCCGCGGCTCTCGATCGAGTGGATGCGCTACTTCGCCTTCCATGGCGCCCGCCAGATCGAGGGGGGCTGGGCCTGGAAGGTCGATCCCCTGACGGGTGCCGGCTTCGGACCCTTCTCACCGGACTGGGTCGATCACACACTGCGGCGACTCACTGTGCCGGTGCTCGCCGTAGAGCCGGGGGAAACCGACGTCTGGGCGCTGCCGGAACCCCACCGGACCGCGCGCCTGGAGAATATTCCGCAGCTCGAACGCGTGATCATCCCGGATGCCGGCCACTTCATGGCCATCGAGCAACCCGAAGCGGTGGCCGATGCGGTTCTCTCCTTTCTCGGAGATGCCGAGTGATTCGGTTGCGGAGCGGACGGATCGAGGTGGCCCTTCACGCATTGACCGAGCGAGAGGGACCGACACTTCTGGGTGTCCATGCACTCGGCGCCGATCACACCGCCTTCGCCGAAATGGCCGAACTCTGGCCCGGCTCGGTACACGCGCTCGACCTGAGCGGACATGGTGTCTCGGATCGGCTGCGCGGCGGCGCGTACTCCGCCGAGGACTGGGCCGGTGACACGGACGTGGCGCTTCGCGAGCTGGGCTCCGCATTCCTGGTCGGAAGCGGCGTCGGCGCATTCTCGGCGTTGCTACTCGCCGGTGCGCGGCCCAAAGCCGTACGCGGGGCCCTGCTGCTTCCCGGACGCGGACTCGAGGCCAACGGCGAACACCCGGATGCAACCCGAGCCGATGCCGATCGAGCCTTCTTGATGGAGTGCGTTCGGGCGGCCGACGAGCCCCGCACACCCGGATTTGATCCGCTCGCCATCGAGACCCTGGCCCACCACCGGCCACGCGACTATGCGCGTGGTTTTGCCGAGGCCGCGAACCCGCTATTCCTCGCCGAGGATGGCGGTGAACGACCGCCGTGGTGGGACGAACTCCGCAGCCTCGAACGAAGTGTCGTGGTATCGACCGAGCCTCGCGCCGCCCTGGCGGAACTCGCAAAGCTGGCCGACTAGCCCCCAATCCTGCGGCCTAACGAGCGCTAGGCAATCTCGGCTGCCCATTCATCCCGCATCTCGCGCTTCAGGATCTTCCCCGCTGCGTTGCGCGGCAGCTGCTCGGCGCTGAAGCGGATTCGGCTCGGCACCTTGAAGCTGGCCAGTCGCTCGGACACATGGGCCTTCAGCGATTCCTCATCGAGCGCCTCGCCCTCCTTCAGGTAGATCGAGCAGGCGACTTCCTCGCCAAGCCGCTCGTGCGGAAGACCGAAGACCGCGGCCTCGTAGACGGCTGGATGCTCGTAGATCGCGGCTTCCACTTCCGCGCAGTACACGTTCTCTCCGCCGCGCAGCACCATGTCCTTGGCGCGATCGACGACGAAGATGAAACCCTCCTCGTTGATCCGTCCAATGTCACCGCTGCGCAACCAACCGTCCGAGATCGTCTCAGCCGTGGCTTCGGGCTTGTTCCAGTAGCCGCGAATGACGTTCGGCCCGCGGAACCAGATCTCGCCGACTTCGTTGCTTCCGAGCACATCGCCGTCGGGATTCGTCACACGTAGTTCGAGCGTCGGCACGCAGCGGCCCGAGCTGGTCGGGTTCTCCATGTAGTCGTCGCCCGCGTTCTGTGGGCCATAGGCGTTGGTCTCGGTCATGCCGTAGCCGATACCCGGGCGACCGTTCTTGAAGCCCGAATCGACGCGCTTGACGAGTTCCGGCGGTGCCGGCGCGCCACCACCGCCGACCGAAACGAGGCTCGTCGTATCGCGCCGTTCGAAATCAGGCGATTCCAGCAGGTCCCATGACATCGTCGGCACGCCAACGAAGTTGGTGACCCGCTCGCGCTCGATCAGTTCGAGGGCACGCTCGGCGTTCCACTTGTACATCATCACCAGCTTCGCACCGGAGACGAAGCACGACATCATCACGGCCACACAGCCCGTTACGTGGAAGAGCGGAACCGTCAGGATGAAACAGTTCGGGAACTTCTGGGCTTCGCGTTCGCTCGGGTAGCGAAGATTGTTGATCGCGGCGCGCGCTCCGAACGAGACGAGTGCGGACAACACCGCGCGGTGCGTAGAGACCGCGCCCTTCGGGAAGCCCGTCGTGCCCGACGTGTAGAGAATCGTCGCGTCATCATCGAGGTCGATCTCAACGGCCGGCATCGGCTGACCGAGTTCGATCACTTCCTCGAGACGATCTGCACCGTCGGGTAGCGCGCGCTCCCCCGCCCGAACGGCAACCGCACGAACGCCTTGTGCCTTCATCGCTTCCGCGGCGCGCTCGATGCGCTCACGATCCGCGATCATCACCTTTGCGCCGGAGTCTTCGAGGCCGTAGCCCACCTCGTCCGGCGTCCACCAGGCGTTCATCGAAACGGCGATCGCGCCGATCGACGTGATCGCGGCGAAGCCCGTGATCCACTCCGGGTAGTTGCGCATCGCGATGGCAACGGTGTCGCCCTTCTTGACGCCATAGCGATCGACGAGCAGCGCACCGATGGCGTCGGCGTGCTCCATGGTTCGCGCGAAACTCCACTCTTCGTCTTCGTAGACCAGGAAGACGTCGTCGCCCTTGGCGCGGGCACCGTCGAACAACGCGCGCATCGAGGGCGGCGTGTTCTTGAAGACCTTGAGCGTCTGGCCGAGAACCTCGGCCTCGGTGATCTCATAGAGGGAACCCGGCCCCGTCATCTGCTGGGTGGCTTCCTCGTAACTCATCGTCATGGCGCGCTTCTCCTGCACCGGGCTAGGTCCGGCGAGCCGAGGATCCTAGCGTCGCTCGGGACCCGGCGCGCTAGTGGAGAGCCAGCCGCAAGTGCGAATCCTTCGCCACAGGACAGTCCCTTCAGACACTGGTAACGGTTTCGCGCACGATCTCGGCCACGGCCTCGAGTGCGTCGGTGGGCAGCATGTGGCTGGCACCCTCGATCGCGGAGTAGCCCGCCTCGGCATCTGCTGTTCCAGCCGACGGAGACCGGCCTGGAAGGGCGCCGCAGAGGATTCGCCCCGCAGCACGTGAACCGGCACTGGATTCTGGCCAGGGTTCCCGGTCGAAGGCACCCGCCCCATGGATCAACAAGACGGAGGGGCCCTCACCCTTCAGTTCGAAATGGAGGCCACCCGTACCGACGCGTTACTGTCTCATAGGCCTTTCCGCAGCGGGCTTGCTGCCCAGATTGACACACCCGCGGGCCCCAGGTCTCGGGCTAGAATGAGCGGTCCCGGAATCTGAGGTCGCGATGCGAAGTCCGTTTTTTCATCTGCTCCTAGCGATTGCGCCCGCCGCTCTACTGCTCGGCTGCAACGACGCGGCTCCTCTCTATGAAGGCCAGCCTGCCCACGTTCGCGAACGACACGTGGTGCTTGAGGGCGCCGCGAACTTCCGCGACCTCGGCGGCTATGCCACCGAAGACGGACGGACTGTGAAGTGGAAGACCTTCTACCGCTCCGACAAGCTTTCGGATCTGACCGATCATGACCTCGAGACGTTGTCGGGCCTCGGACTTCAACTGGTCTGCGACTTCCGCGGACCCGATGAGTGGCAGGAGGAACCGGACCGCCTGCCCGAAAACCCTGCGCCCGAAGTCGCCCACCTCGAAATCTGGGATCCGAGCTTCAGTTCGGAGGGCTTCCAGGAGGCGATGTCTGATGGCAATAGCGAACTCGATCTCGCCAACCTACTGGTCGAGGGGAATCGACTTTTCGCGGGGAAGTTCGCCGACCGTTACGCGGCCATGTTCGAGCGCATCACCCAGGCCGAAAACCTTCCCGTGGTCGTTCACTGCACGGCAGGGAAGGACCGTGCCGGCTTCGCCTCCGCGCTGATCCTGCGCACGTTGGGCGTTCCGATGGAAACGATCTACGACGACTTCATGTTGACCAACCACTACACCGGCGAGCGGATCGAAGACCAGGTCTCGATGATCCGACTCTTCTCGATGTACCGCGTCCCGGCCGATGACCTGCGCGAAGTCATGGGCGTCAGGCGGCGCTACCTCGAAGCCGCCTTCGATGAGATCGAGAAGAACCACGGCGACTTCGACACCTACCGCCGTGAGGCCCTGAAGCTCAGCGACGCAGAGGCAGCGGCGTTCCAAGCGTTAGGCCTCGAATAGCGGGCCTACTGACCTTCGGCTTCGGCCCGAGCGCGATCTCGACGCGTACGTACGCTGTCCTCCAGCGGGCTCTCCGCGGGCACGTAGTCGATCGGATCGACGCCATCCTGATCGACCTTGCGGGTTCCGCTCCACTGGGACCCGACGCCGTCACCGGTCACGATTCGGTACATCCGGCTGGAAGAATCTTCGATGTTCCAGATCCACTCGCACGCGTTGTTGGCGTAGTGCGCTGAGATCGCGCGGCGGAAGCCGTCGGTCCGGTTGCGGCCGCTTCCATGCAGGATGATCGGATGGAAGAACACGGTGTCGCCGGGCTCCATCTCCAGGTGTACGCGCTGATCGATGCGCTCGCCGAGATCCTTCACGCCGAAGTAGCCACCGTTGAGATGATCCCAGTCCGGATTCTCGTGCGGCATCAGCTCGCCGCGATGACTGCCGGGAATCACCACGAGGCAGCCGTTCTCTTTGGTCACGCGCGTCATCGCCGTCCAGGAAGCCACGATGTTGTCCGCCGGGCGGAACGGGAAGTAGAGCAGATCTTGATGGAGCGGATGGCGGCCATCCACGTTCGGTGGCTTGTTGATGAGCATGTTGTGGATCGTCATCACACCGGCGCCAATGAGCCGCTCGACGCACTCGATGATCGTCGGATGCTGGCAGTAGCCATCGAGGACCGGGTCGAGTTCGAAATCCTGGAGCTTCTGGATGCGCTCGAGCGGGCTCTTCGGATCGATTGCGCCCTTCGCCACCATCACGTCCTTCATGACGAGCATGCGGTCGTCGATCTCGACGTTGCCGAGCACGATGTCTTCGAAGCGCTTGTCCCAGACGTCGAGATCGGCCTGACCGAGCAGCCGCCGAACGACGACGAAGCCATCGCGCCAATAGTCTTCGATTTGAGCGTTGGTAAGGGGGCAATCGGCCATGGATTCTCCTTCGATCCGGACGGACCGGGTCCGGGCGGTGGGCGTCCCGGCTGCGGTGATTTTCGCTCGCAGCGGGTCAATCGTCCAGCGGCGGGGGCGGGCGGCCTGCCGTAGGCTCCTCGCGTTCAGAATCTCGGAAGAAAGGGCCCTCATGCGCAGCTTCGAGGATCGCGTCGCCGTCGTCACCGGAGCCGCCTCCGGGATCGGCCGCGCATTGGCGCTGGATCTGGCCGGCCGGGGCGCCCGCCTCGCCATCTCGGACATCGACGAGTCCGGCCTCGATGAAACACGCCAAGGCGTTGAGGCGCTGGGCGCCAAGGTCACTGCGGCGCGGCTCGATGTCGCCGATCGTGCCGCCTTTGCGGCCCACGCGAACCAAGTCGTGCACCACTACGGCCAGGTGAACCTCGTCATCAACAATGCAGGGGTGACCGTCGGTGCCACGATCTCGGATCTCTCGCACGAGGATCTGCAGTGGCTCATGGGCATCAACTACTGGGGCGTCGTGCACGGGACCCAGTTGTTCCTGCCGCACCTGAAGGCCTCGGGCGATGGCCACGTGGTCAACATCTCGAGTGTCTTTGGGTTGATCTCAGTGCCCGGACAAGCCGCCTATCATTCGGCCAAGTTCGCGGTCCGGGGCTTCACTGAGTGTCTCCGCGAGGAACTCGACGTCGAAGATTGTGGCGTCTCGGCGACTTGTATCCATCCGGGTGGGATCCGCACGAACATCGCACGCAACGCGCGGATGTCCGGCGACCTTCCTACCGGTTCGACCCGGGAGGATCTCAACGAGCAGTTCGATCGCGCCGCGCGGACGACCCCGGAAGTCGCTGCCCAGAAAATCTTGCGAGGCGTCGAGAAGAACAAGCGCCGTGTGCTGATCGGACCCGAGGCCTATGCGATCGACTGGGTTCAACGACTGTTTCCGACGGGGTACCAGAAGCTGCTGGTGTGGGCTGCGAAGCGCGGACAATCGGTTCCGGCCTAGCTCACAGACCAGCGCCTAGCCGAGTGCCGCTCGGAGATCTGCCAGCAGATCGTCGATCGCTTCGATGCCGATCGAGAGACGCAACAGGTCATCGGGCACTTGTGTCTGCGCGCCCTCGACCGCCGCACGGTGCTCGACCAAACTTTCGACGCCTCCGAGCGACGTCGCATCCGTAAAGACCCGGAGCCTCGCAGCAACGGCGCGCGCTCCTTCGGCGCCCCCGGCGACGCGGAACGAGACGATTGGGCCAAAGCCAAGATCCATCTGGCGTGCCGCGATCTCATGCCCGGGATGGTCAGGCAGACCGGCGTAATAGACGTGGGTCACGCGGGAGTCCGCAGCCAGCGCCTCGGCCACTTGCTGTGCGTTCTCGGCCGCCTTCGCGACGCGCAGGTACAACGTGCGCATCCCGCGAAGCAAGAGCCACGCCTCGAACGGACCGAGGATGGCGCCACGATAGGCGCGCTCGTGTCTCACCCGCGTCCAGATCGTGTTCGTCTCGTCGGCCGCCACGAGTGCGCCGGCCACCACGTCCGCGTGTCCGTTCAGTTGTTTCGTCGCCGAGTGCATCACGAAATCGGCACCATACTCGATGGGTCGAGTGTTCACGGGCGTCGCGAGCGTGGAATCAACCGCTAGCTTCGCTCCCGCAGCATGTGCGATCTCCGCGGTCGCGCGAAGATCCGTGACCTCACCCATGGGATTCGCCGGGGTCTCGACCCAGACCATGGCCGTGTCACCCGCACGAACGGCGGTGCGGACCGACTCCAGATCTCCGGCCGTGACGAAATCGACGCGCAGTCGACCCTGCTCGTTCAGCTCGGTGAGCCACAGCCGGAACGTCCAATACATCGACGCCGGCGCGACGACGTGAGCGCCACTCGGCAATGCTTCGAGCAATGTGGTGGCCGCCGCCATACCCGATGAGAAGAGGAGTGCAGCGGCACCCCCTTCGAGCCGGCCTAACAGCTCCTCAGCGGGATCCCAGGTCGGGTTCTGGTCTCGCGTATAACTATGCCCGCCCGGATAGCTTCCATCGGCGGCACGCTCATAGGTCGCGGAGGGATAGATCGGCGGCGTCAGACCGCGCATCGTGGGGTCTGGACGGCCCAGCGCCTGGGCGGCCAGCGTCTCACGCTTGACCAACGGATCTTGTTCGCTCACGTCGCGAGCCTAGCGCGAACCGCCGGCCCCCATGGCCTGGAGCACATTCGCGCGCCCTCCCAGGCTGTGAGCGATCCCGGACAAGAACGAGAACACGCGACCGACCAGTACGAAGTCGGTAGGAACGTCGACCACCGGGTCCTCGCGGATGGCGTCGAACAGCTCGTCGGTCATTTCTTCGGTGAATTCGCCCTCGAAGGCACCGCTATCACTGCGTGAGATCATGCGACGCGCGATCAACAGGAAGGTCTCGTCATTCCCGGTCTTCGACTGGAAGCCGAGCTCCTTGAAAGCACGCAGCATCGAAGCTTCGTTGAACGTCATCATCGAGAACATCAGCTCGAACAGGCCGAGACCGAAACCTTCCGGTAGCTCCTTCGAGAGGCCGAAGTCGAGCACGATGAGTCGACCCTCCGGCGTCACCATCAGGTTTCCGGGATGGGGATCCGCCTGGAAGAAGCCCTGGGCCAGGATCATCTGGACGTAAACGCTCATCAAACCCTGGACGACGTCCTCGGGGTCGAGTCCAGCGGCCTTGATCTCATCGACCTCGGTAATCTTGATACCGTCGACCAGCTCCATCACGAGAACGCGGCCCGTTGAGAACTCGGTCAACACTTCGGGAATCCAGACGCGCGGATTGTCGGAGAACATCTCGCGAACACGGGCCCCGCTTTCGGCCTCTCGACGGAAGTCGATCTCGAAGCCGAGGTGGGTCGTTAGTTCCTTGACCAGGGGAAGCAACGCCAATGGCTGCGGCTCGAAACGCTCATACACGCGAACCCCGCGTTCCATGTTGCGGAGATCCGTGGCGACGATGTCCTCGATATCCGGATACTGCACCTTCACCGCGACTTCCTGACCGCTGTGGAGACGCGCCCGGTGCACCTGGGCCAGCGAAGCTGCCGCCAGTGGCGTTTCGGCGAACTCCGAAAACACGGCCTCGATCGGCTTGCCCAGTTCGCTCTCCACCGCGGCCTTCACTTCCGGCCATGATTTCGGCGGAACCGCGTCGTGGCATTCCTTCAGGCGCTCGATGAACGCGGGCGGAAACACGTCGGCGCGCGTCGCAATCGCCTGACACATCTTGATCATCACACCGCGCATGGAGAGCGCGGCTTTCAAGATCGCGTCGGCAGCGCGGTCGTGGAGAGGAAGGAAATCTTCGTCCTTGAGCTCGGGCTGACGGAGCAGCCGCTGCTTCCAGACGGGAAACTTGTACAACAGGTACAGATAGACACCGAGCCACGTCACCGTACCCGTGCGACGCACACGGGTGATCGGATGCATGAGGTTAGGCGGCCTCGGAGCTGGGCTCGAAGCCGGTCTTCGCAGGCGGTGTCCAGATCGCCTCGAGCGAGTCGAACTCCTCGAGCAGTGCCCTCGGGTTGGCGGCCTCCTGCATCGCATCCGCGAGCGAACCGCGAAGATCTTCGCGCTGATCCCGCGGACGCGAGCGTGTCATCTCGTGGAGCATGCTGTGAAGCATGCCGTCGATCACGGCCTTGCCGGCGATCGTCTTTCCATCCACGGTGCGTAGGGTCCGGGCGCGGAGTTCCGAGAGACCCGCGCGCAGATATTCGACGTGCGGCTTCTCATCCGCGCGAATGTGTCGAACCATTGTTCCGGCAGCCCCGGGCGCGGCGGAAACTTCGGGATCCGAGAGGACCTGCTCCCCCCATTCGAAGGTGCCTTCGGCAAAGACTTCAACCACGCATACGCGCGCCATCATCTGGATCATACGCTCCAGCGTTTCATCGATCTGCGGGAAGGGGCGCTCTTGCTTGCGACGCTTTCCACCGGGCCCGCCGCCGCCCATCATGCGCATCAGCACGTCGCCGGGAATCTTGGGGCTCTCGAGCGCCAGGTCGCGGGCGGCTTCCCACATCTGCTTGTGGCCGCCTTCAGCGCGATAGCCCGACTCATCGCGGGCGTGGGCTTCGAACAATCCCTTGCTCAGGTGGGCGAGCGAAGTTCCTTCGACCGACTCCACCACGAGTTCGTCGAGTGCGGGCACCTTCACGTCGCGAATGATCGCGCCGAAGCCCTCGACGATGGAAACGATCGTCAATGCGCGCACGATCGGATCGCGCACACCATTGCGCAGCAGCAACTTCGACTGCTCGATGTTCGGATATTGCGGCGGCATCAGTGTCTTCGGGATTTCGACGAGTTCGTGTCCGTCCCGGAGCAGTTGCGCCTGCCACGCCTCGATCGCCGGACCGCGATGCACCATGCGCGGCGAGCGATAGGCCCCGTCGCTCTCGAAGCCACCGTGACAGCGAACCTCGCCCGCGATCAAGGGCTCGTCGTACGGTCCGCTGTCCAGAAGCTCCGCAGCGGTGAAGGTGACGCGCTCGGGCGCGGTCTCGGGAGCAACACTCATGGTTCGGTCCTCGATGGGTGCGATTGGCGCGCGAGCGAGAAACTAGCGCACCTCTGGCGACTGGATTATTCGGCCGGAGGCGGTCCTTCCAACGCACCCGCAGCCAGCAACCGCGCAATCTCAGGCTCACTGAGCCCGAGCAGTGTCCGCGCGATCTCCTCCGTGTGCTCGCCGAGCTGGGGCGCCCGCGTGGTCACGACTTCGGTCATCCCGGTCGCTCTGAAGCAAGGACCCTCCAGGTCAAACGGAACCATCAGCTCGGGTTGATGGATCGTGTGTCCGTACTCCCAGGCCGTAAAGTGCGGGTCCTGGGTCTGTTCCCCGGCCGTCAGCATCGGGCCCGAGGGAACTCCAGCCGCTTGAAGTGCCTCGGCCACGACGAACTTGTCGCGCGCCTGGGTGAATGCGTCGAGTTCGGCATCGATCTCGTCGTGCGCCGCATGACGACCCGCCGCGGTGTCATAGGCCGGGTTCTCTGCCCATTCCGGATCTCCGAGCACGGCCTTCAGCGCCATCCAATCGGCATCATCGCGCACGGTGATCACGCACCATTGGTCATCACCGGCACAGCGATAGGCATTCCAGGGCGCCCCGCGATCGCTGCGATTGCCACGCGGCTTGACCGAACCCGGCTCGAAGGCGGCCTTCCACAACAGCTCGCCTAGCATTCCCGTCACCGACTCGATCTGGGCAACCTCGCCGTGGCCACCCTTCCCTGTCCGCGTGCGACGGATCAAGCCCGCGACCGCGGCCAACGCCGAGACCCGGCCCGCCAGATGATCAGGGAAGATCGCGGTGGAACCCGCCGGGAAATCCTGATCGTCGTAGTTCCACAGATGCACGAGGCCACCGAAGGGCTGGGTCGAGGGGCCGTATCCGATCCAGTCCGCCCAGGCGCCGTGAGAGCCCAACAGCTGGGAAGAGATGAATACGATTCCCGGGTTCACCTCGCGGAGCGCCTCGTAGCCAACACCCATGTCGGCCATGGTTCCCGTCGAGCTGTTCTCGATCACCATGTCGGCCTGTTTGGCAAGTTCGAGGACGAGTGCGCGACCTTCCGGTTTCTTCAGGTTCACACCGAAGCTGCGCTTGGAGCGGCTCGAACTCGCAAACGAGGTCGACATCTCACCACCCGTGATGGTTCGGATGAAGTCCGGGTAGGTCCGACTCTCGATTCGAATAACATCGGCGCCGTAGTCGGCGAAGAGCCGTGCGCACTCGACGCCGACGCCACCGATCCCGAAATCGAGTACCCGCAAGCCCGCAAGCGGTGCGCTCGGTGTGGGAATCGCTGCCGGGGCGGGACGGGCCGCCTCCTGCACCTGGCGGATCGCCTCAGAATGCTCGCCGATGCGCGGAGCCCGAGCCTTCGGACCCTGGCGAACGCCGTCCATCTCGAGGAAACCCGACGCCATGGGCGCGCTCACGCCCTCGACCAGCTCGGTCTCGACGAAAGTGGCGCGCGAGTTCAGGTGTTCGTTGGCAAGCACTTCTTCGGGCCGAAGCACCGGCGTACAGACGATGCCGCGCCGCTGCGCCTCGGCGGCGACTTCCTCCATCGTCATCTTCGCGAAGTGCGCCTCGTAGGCGGGCTTCAAAACGTCTGCCGCCATCAGCCGGTTGATGAACTGCTCCCAATGCGGATCCGCAAACTCCTCGGGCTTACCCATCCATTCCCAGAGTGCGCGCCATTGCCGTGCGGAGAGCACGACGAGGCGAACGTATCCGCCCTTGCAGCGGTAGATCGTGTAGACCGGCCCCGAACCCGCCCGCGTCTCGGCAAGATCGGCGCCCGCCTTCAGAGTGATGCTCGCGTTCGAGTAGGCCCAGTCCGTGGTCTGGGCGACGCCTAACAATGCGGAAAAATCGATGTGCTGGCCGGCACCCGTCGCGGTTCGCTGCAACAGGGCACAGGCCACGGCAAACGTGGCCGAAACGGACGCGATGTCACCCGCGAGGCTCGCGGGCGGCACCAACGGTGCCTTCTCGGGGATCCCCGCCTTGGCCATTACGCCGCCCATGGCCGAGAGCACGGGGTCGGTCGCGATCCAATCTCGATACGGCCCGAAGGATCCGAAGCTCGAGAAGGAGAGCAGCACGAGGTGAGGATGCCGCGCGCAAAGGTCTGCCGGCTCGAGCCCCGTGGCGGCGAGTTCGCCGGGGGCGCCACTCTCGATCATCACGTCGGCGCCCGCGAGCAAGCCATCCAAGGTCGAACGGTCGGCCTCGTCCGACAGATCCAGCATCAACCCGCGCTTGCCCGCATTTCGATAGGCGAACGCGAGGCTCTCGCCGTCGTGAAACGGCGTGTAGCCGCGAGAGGTCCCACCCTCGGGCGGTTCGACGCGGATCACTTCAGCACCGAGGTCGGCCAGCAGCCGCCCCACCAGCTCGCCCTGGGCGTCCGCCAGATCGATCACCCGGATTCCAGTCAGGGGTTGTTCGGTCGCGTTCATGGATTCCTCCGCAGCTCCGGCTCGTTCCGGCAGCGAAGGATTGTACCTCGCCCGATCCAATCCGAGGCCCCCGTTGCGACGCCCGCACCACCCGGCCGACACTGGGTCCATGAACTACGACCTGATTCTCTATGAGACCCGAGACGACGTTGCCTGGATCACCTTGAACCGCCCGGACAAGCTAAACGCCTGGACCCCGGCCATGAGTGTCGAAATGGCCGATGCCCTGAACCAGGCGAACGACGACCGCTCCGTTGGCGCCATTGTCGTGACCGGAGCGGGGCGCGGCTTCTGCGCAGGCGCGGACATGGAAGAGACCTTCTCGAAGCGCATCTCGGGCGAAGACCCTGGCGAGGGCACGGACCGTGGCTCCGGCGGTCTCCCGGAGGGACTCGACTGGGTCAAGCTCGTGCGCGAGTCGAAGCCGATCATCGCCGCTGTCAACGGCGCCTGCGTCGGCATCGGTCTGACCCAGATCCTGCCCTTCGATGTGATCGTGGCATCGGAGAAGGCCAAGTTCGGCATGCTCTTCATCAAAGTCGGCCTGGTCCCGGAACTTGCGTCGTCTCACTACCTGACCCAACGCATCGGCTTCGGCAAAGCCAGCGAACTCGCCTTGAGCGGCCGGGTGATGGGCGCTGCCGAAGCGGAACGGATCGGCCTCGCGGATCGCCTGGTCGCGCCGGATGCGCTGCTCGAGACTGCACAGGAACTCGCCATGAGCTTTGCCGCGAACCCGGATCCGCAACTGCGAATGACCAAGCAGTTGCTGACCGAGAACGCTGCCGAGACCGACCTGACGAAGGTGCAGGAACGGGAGTCCGCCCTGCTCCGAGACTGCTGGAAGACGCCCGAACACGCCGAAGCCGTTGATGCGTTCCTCGAGAAACGCGATCCCGTCTTTCGTTAGGCGCTCATCGTCGGCATACCCGGCAGCGCTCGAGCCCGGCTAGGGACCGACGGTGGAAGATTCGCCCGCCTCGGCTCCTTCGAGGGTCCGATGACGTTCCATCCAATCGCGCGCCAGCGCACGCGCGTCCTCGACATCGCGCACGCCCATCTCGCGCTCCAGACCCTGGAGCGCGCGTCGGGCGCCACCGTAACCGGACTCGGCCGAGATGTAGAGCCACTTGTAGGCTTCGATCACATCGCGGCGCGGACCCTGCACCCCCGAGAAGTGGATGCCCAATGCGTACTGGGCATTCGGCAAACCGCTCTCGGCGGCCCGTCGATACCAGCGTTCGGCTTCGAACGGATCACGGCCCACACCGAGCCCTTGCTCATACGCGAAGCCCACGTGGTACTGGTCCATCGCGCTTCCCTGATTGGCGGCTTCGCGGTGCCAGCGCAGTGCTTCCACTCCGTCCGTCGGTACGCCGATGCCGGCGCCGTAGCGGAGCGCAATCGTTGAACTCGATGTCATGTCGCCCTGCTTCGCGGCGGCCAGGTACCAGCGCGACGCCGCGGCGGGATCCTTGGCAACACCCCGCCCTTCGTCATACATGCGGGCGAGATGCTGTTGAGCCTTCAGATGCCCCCCATCCGCGGCCAACTCGAGAAGCGCCGCCGCGTGCTCCGGATTCTCGGCGACACCCACCCCGTAGTCGTGCATCAAGGCGAGGCGATAGGCCGATTCCATGTCGCCAAGATCGGCGGACTTCGTGTAGAGCGACGCAGCGGCGGTGTGATCGACTGCGACACCCTGTCCGCTGGTGTAGATCTCGGCCAGGTAGCGCATCGCCTCTGCATCGCCGCGTTCGGCGCGAGCCACGAGCGCCTCACGATGGATGCGTCGCGCTTCGGAGATGGCACGTTCCTGCTCGAGGCGGGCTTTGGTTTGCCCCTCGAGCCCGCTTACCGCAGGGCCGCCACAACCCACGGCGACGACGGCAGCCATCAACAGCCCAATCATCGCGAGACGGTGCATGCGCGCTCCTTCGCTGCGAGAATAACGGAGCGCTCGGCTACCAGCTTCCTCCACCGCCGCCGCCCATTCCGCCACCACTGAAACCACCTCCTCCAAAACCACTGGAGCCGGATCCCGAAGAACGCGGTACCGAGGCGATCGAGTCTCCGATCGAGTCGAGAGATTCACCGACGTCGGTCACGAACATGGCCGGGTGAAATCCGGTGCCGTATCCAGACCCGCGATACCAGTTCGGTGGCTCGGTGTAGAGATCGCCGAAGGCATTGGCCCATTCGTCGGCAACGCCGAGCACGACGGCGAACGGCAGGATTCGCTCGAAGTCTTCCACCGTGCTCGTCCCCGCGCGCTCCAATCGGTCCGCATCCACGCGGGCAACGAATTCCTTGAAGCCCAGGATCTCTTCGTAGGCGCGGCGTCCCTTCCGCGTCCGGCGGGGCATGAAGGGCGAGAAGGCGAGAATAGTCCCGCCTGCGAGCGCAATGGAGAGACCCGCGACCACCTGCACGTTGGCCCCGAGCGCGAACACACCCGCGACCGCGATTCCAGCGCCGATCACGGCGTAGAGCGTGCGGACCGAGTCGGGCGCGGTTGGGAAGTAGCCACCGTCGCGACTCACTTCGGCGTAGATGGCCTCCCGAATCCCGTCGAGGTGCTGGTGAAACTTGTTCTTCAGCTCCGACACCTGGACCCGCCCCCCTGTCGCGAACAGTCTCGAGAGGAGCAGGGCTTCATGGTCCTTCAGTGCATCGCTGCCGTTTTCGATTCGGACCAAAGCGAAGTCCTTCTTCTTGAGGAACAAGAAGAAATCGGCTTCGACTTCCTCGATTCGCAATTGGCCGCGGACAGCGAGGTCAAGGATCGTCGAAGTGATGTCGACCATGTCGACCCGTTCGTCGATGACCGTCCCCACTTCGGCCGGGCTCAAGCCTTCGGGCGGGGTATAGCGGACATCGATGGAGCCCTTCAGCTGGGGATCACGCCCTCGGCTGCGCCATAGCCAGATCATCGCCGCCAAAGTGGCGAATGGGAGCACGAGCCAGAGGCTCACGTAGTCGCGAACCCGCGACCAGAAACGTTCCGATTCCGTCGGCTCGCGAACCATGCCCTTCGGCAGCCCGAGGACGATCGAAAAGTTCTCGCCGGCGGCAAGGGGCCGGTCTGCGCGAAATACAACGCTCGCCCCGCGGGCCTCTTGGCTACAGGCGCGCTCGACCGAGCCGAGCGGCCCGGTGAAGCAAGCGGACTCCAGCGATTCGTCAGCGTTCTCCGAGAGATAGACCACGGCCGAAACGCGCTCTGCACGGACCTTCCAGTCGAAGCCGTTGACGTTCCAATACAACTCGTCGTGAGACTCGAAGAACAGCAGCCCGCGCTCGACAGAATAGCGAATTTCATAGTCGTGAAGGCCGGTGATGGTGCGACCCGCGTCCCCGATCTTCACTCGCGCCATCCCACCGCCTTCGCTCGTGTCGAAAGGGACAGCTCCACCATCCACGATCACGCTCTCCACGGTCAGATCGATGTGATAGTCGGCGGCGCGTCCCCGTCCGTAGGCGATCGGGATCTCCCGAAAAATGCCGTGTCGCTCTGCCGAGCCGAAGTCGTAGCCGATTCGCTCGACCACGGTGAAGCGATCCTCGGCCGTCAGGAAGATCTCGGTCTCAAAGGAACGAATCTCTTCGGCACTCGCCGCGAGCGAAAGCGACAACACCGCGAGTGCCACGAGACACCGACCGAGGGTCGCGGAAAGACTCATCGACGCCCCGCGCCTAACGATCGAAACTCACCGTGGGAGCGCTCCGCTCTGCGACGTCATCGAGTTCGAAGTACTCTTCCTTCGAGATCCCGAAGCCCTGGGCGACGAGATTGCTGGGGAACACATCACATGCGGTATTCAGGTCTCTGACCACGGCATTGAAGTACCGGCGTGCATCCTGGATCGCCGTCTCGAGCGAAGAAAGTTCTCCCTGCAACGAGGCGAAATTCTCGTTCGCCTTCAACTCGGGGTATGCCTCTGCCACCGCGAGGAGGCCTCGCAGCGCCCCTACGAGCACGCCCTCGGCCTGGGCCGTTTCGGCGGTCCCCGTGGCCTGGGTAGCTCGGGTGCGTGCAGCCGTAACGGCTTCGAAGGTGCCGCTCTCGTGCGCCGCGTACCCCTTTACGGTTTCGACGAGGTTCGGGATGAGATCGTGTCGGCGCTTGAGCTGGACGTCGATGTCGCTCCACGCGTTCTCGCTGCGATTGCGCAACGAGACGAGCCGATTGTAGATTGATACGGCATAGAACCCTGCGCCAACGAGCAGCGCGATTGCGACCCAGCTCATGAAAACCTCCTTCTGACTTGCGTAAAACGCGCGCGGGCGCCCAAGGGTTCATTCTCGACGCCGCCTAGCCGCATCGAGACCCTAGCTGGCGCTGCTCGATCCGCCGCCTTCTTCGCCCGCAAGAATCTCCTTTGCACGCGCCACGGCTTCACTGCCACCAAAGACCAGAACGCGATCGCCTTCGTGAATCACCATTTCCGGATCAGGGTTCGGCACGGTGACGCCGCCGCGGTCGACGGCCAACACGGAACCGCCGGTCCGCGCACGCCAGTTGATCTCGGCAAGGCTCTTGCCACTCGCGACTCCGGCCGGGACCTCGAGCCACTCGGTGTCGACCTGCTCCAGGAGTTCCGCCAGCCACGGGTCGAGCCCCAAAGCGGCCGGCGCTTGCAGAAGCGCATAACCCTCATCTCGAAGCTCTTCGCAGAAACGGCTGATCGCGCCGTCCGGAATCGAGAATTCGCGGAGCACCTGGGACAGGAGGTCGATCCCGCCCTCGAGTTCTTCGGCCACGACACGCTCTGCTCCGGCCGCCTGGAGGGCATCTATGTCCCGCACATAGCGTGTACGCACCAGGATTCGCGCTTCGGGGGCAACGCGGTGCACGAGCTCTACCACACGCAGCGTGGCAACCCGATCGGTAATGGCGACCACGACGAGCCGAGCCCGCGTCACGCCGAGCCGACGCAAGAGGCCGGGACGGGTCGCGTCTCCCCAGACGACATGCTGTCCGCGCGTCTGGGCGTCCGTCACATTGCCGGGATTCGAATCGACACCCGCGTACCCAACGCCGATGGAGTCGAGCACGCGCGCCACATTTCGGCCGATCAACCCATAGCCGACGAGTACCACGTGATCGCCCTCAGCCAGCGGGAGTTCCGCTTCGTCAGCGCCCGACGACGATCGGGACGAGAGCCGCCGGACGATCAAGGGGCTGGCACGGACAAGAAACGGGCTCGCCACAAGGCTGATGACCGAGGCCGCGACGAATGCCTGACCGAGGTCGCCGGACAACAGGCCGGCCGCCGTCGCACTCCCGGCCAGCACGAACGAGAACTCGCCGGTCTGCGCCAATGCAAAGCCGGCCCGCCAGGCCACGGCGGTTCCGGACCGGATGACCACACGAACCGCCAAGGCCGCGACGCCGGCCTTTACCACCAGCGCACCGCCGGTGAAGAGCGCGACTGCGCCCGCATTCGCCAGCGCTGTTTCGAGATTCAACAACATGCCGATCGCGGTAAAGAAGACCCCCAACAAGATGCCGCGCAGCGGCAGCACTTCTGCGTACAACTGCGGGCCATAGGGCGTCGCGCTCGCCGAAAGCCCGGCGAGGAAGGCGCCCACCGCGAGCGTCAGGCCAATTTCTTCGGCTGCGAGAGATGCGCCCAACACCAAGGCCACTGCAACCAGCGAGAAGACTTCCCGCGAGGGAACCCGCGCTGCAGCGTCGAGCAACCGCGGCACGAGGAAGCGCAAGGCCACGAAGAAGGCGGCCAGGGCGGCAACGGCGAAGCCGATCTCCTGAAGGAGTGGCAAGACTTCGATCGGTCCATCCGTCGCCAGGATGGGAACCAGCAACAAGAACGGGACGATGCAGAGATCCTGGAACAACAGGACCGCGACGGAGACCTGGCCATGGGGCGCGTCGATCTCTCCGCGATCGGTCAGCATGCGAATCACCAATGCGGTGCTCGACATCGCGACGAGGGCGCCGACGATGAACGCCGTCGGCCCCGGCAGGCCGAACGCGTACGCGCCGCTGCCGACCACCGTCAGCGTCCCGACCACCTGAAGTGCGCCCACGAGAAGGCCACTGCGCAGCATCCGATGCAACCGATCGACCGGAAGCTCCAGACCGATCTCGAATAGCAAGAAGACGACGCCGAACTCGGCAACTCGGAGGACGCTCTCCGAGTCCGACACCACGCCCAGCCCACCGGGCCCGACGGCGGCGCCCGCCAGCAGGAAGCCCGCGATCGACGGCAGCCGCAGGCGCTCGAACAAGGCGGCGCCCGCTGCGGCGATCGCGACGAGCAGGACGAGTTCAGACAAAAAAGGGCGGCCCGTGCACCCTGAGATGCTAACGGACCGCCCGATTTCCAATCAGTCGGAGCTCACTCCGAGAGCGGCAAGCCGAGACCGAGGGGGTTCAGTCAGAGCGAAGTTTCGAGAGCCAGTGCTCCATCTGCTTGCCAGCGGCTTCCTGACCGCCAATTCCGAACGAAAGTGCGACTGCGACAGCCACGGCGCCGAGGGTGAGCCCGAACGCCATGTTGACGATGTCGTCGGCCAGGCCCATTGCGCGCAAACCCATCGCAACCACGAGACCCATGATCGCGAAGCGCGCCAAGCCGCCCAGGCTCTCCGAGCCATCGCCGCTCAGCCGGACCACGGTGTCCCGCGCAAGGTTCGCGATAAAGAACCCGGCCGCGATGATCGCCGAGCCTAGGAGTACCTGGCTGCCGAAGGCGATCAAAGTGGCGACCAGTCCGGACATCTCATCGAAGCCGAGCCGGCCCGAGGCTTCGACGACCGCGAAGAGCATCGCGAAGAACACGATGATCTTCCCTGCGATTTGCGAGGGCGTGGCGGAATCAGACCCGAATGCATCGCCGAGACCCAGCTTCGCCGGCAAACCATCGAAGCCGATACCAGCCAGCAGGTTGGTTGCGAGTTCCGCAACGAAGCCCGAGACCATCCACGTCACCGCCAGAATCACCGCGGCCGCGAACACGTTGGGCAGCGCACTCATGAAGGTGCCGAGCATCTCGGTCGCCGGGCCCGAGATCGCCTCGATCTCGAGGACGTTCAACGCCGCGATCAAGGCCGGGACGAACACCAGCACGTAGACGATCAGGCCAACGAGGCCCGACAGCGTGGTATTCCCGGAGAGCCCGGCCCGTTCGCCGACGCCATCCGCTCCGGCTGCGGCCAACAGATTCGACACCAGATCCCGCAGGATCCGGGCGACGAACCAGCCCACGATGCCGATCACGCCAGCGCCAACGATGTTAGGCAGGACGCCCAGGGCGTCGTCGACCATCCCCTGCACCGGTGAGAGCAGGCCTTCCATCTCGAGCGCATCGAGGATGGCGGGCAGGAACAGCAGGAAGACCAGCCAATAGAGCACGTTGCCGAGGCTCTGACTGATCGGGGCCATCTCCGCCTGGTTCGCGACCTTCTCATCGAGCGAAGTCGCTGCCAACGCTCTCGTCGCCAGGGAGCGAAGCACGGTGGCCAGAAT
Organism: Phascolosoma agassizii; assembly: GCA_035593235.1. NCBI lineage: Eukaryota > Metazoa > Annelida > Sipuncula > Phascolosomatiformes > Phascolosomatidae > Phascolosoma > Phascolosoma agassizii. The sequence goes on from JAVJHY011695800.1 coordinate 82,015, forward strand.
CCAGGCGACCAGCAACAAGACTCCACCCGCGACGATCTTCGGCAGGAACGCCAGAACCTGATCGACCAGGCCCTGCAAGGACCCGGAGACCTGGTTCAGATCAAGTGCATTGAAGAAGGCCACAGCAGCCAACAACAACACGACGTAGTAGGCCCCGGTTGCGATGCCACCTGCAACATCGATCTCGTCGCCCGTCGCGCTCTGCACACGATCGTTCAGTGAGACGAGTCGAAGTACGCTGCGGAACCCGGCTCGCACCAGAATCGCAATGACCCAACCGACCACGAGTACCAGCAACGCACCGCCCACGGTGGGAAGCGTGCTACCGAGCGACTCACCCAGAGACTCCAGAATAGCGTTCCAGTCCATGGCCTAGTGCTCGATCCGCGGCGGGAGTTCCTTGGCCTGCCCCACCCAGTCGGTCACCTGCTTCTCGCTGGGCACAACGCGGGTCAGTTTCTTCTCCTCGTTCACCTCGGCCATCTTGGCGGCCAGGTTCTCGGGCTTGCGGTTTCGCAGCTCCTTGACTGTGTCCACTCCGGCGGCTTCGAGAAGCTCGGCGAATTCGGGACCCACGCCATTGATACGAAACAGGTCGACCATGTTGGCCCAGCCGAGAATCAGCTTGCTGCTGATGCCCGTGGCTTCTGCCAACTCCGTGCGGCCGGGCGCCGTGCACGCCTTCTCGAGGTAGGCGTCGGTGTCCTGGATGCCGGCTTCCTGAAGCTTGGCAGCGTATGCGGGTCCAATCCCTTCGACAGCATCGATCTTCATGTTGGCCACTTGTGGAGCCCCTTTTTCTTGGTGCCGCAGACGGGCGCGGCGAGATGGTGTGATCCCGGGCAGACCGTCAGACGCAGCGGAGTGAATGCCATTCAGTGAGAGAGCTGAAATGCGAGCACTCCAGCGGCCAACGCTGGATTCGGGACAGGTAGGTTGCCCTGAACGGCCGTCCAGGTGCAAGAATTTGTGGATACGTGGGCAAATTGCCCCTGTCTTGAGTTCCACGGAGATACCTGGCCGAGGGCATTCTCGGATCCCTCTGAGGCGGGTCGCTGCGCCACGGATGCCGCGGGCATCGATCCGCGGGCGCTTGGCAGCGCGCCGCAAACGATGGTATCGACCTCGACCTCACGACGGTCGCTCCCGCGGCCCGAGCGTAGGAGACTTCCGAGATGGCCCTGGCACTTCGATCATTCTTGATCCTGCTTCCCCTGACGCTGTTGATCGGTTGTGGTGAACCGACTCAGGAAGAGCTCCTGCAAGCCGCCACCGAGGCCCTCGGCGTCGCCGAGCTCGAATCGGAAGAAGCGAGTGCGGCCTTGGCCCAACGCGAGGAAGAGCTTGCGCTGGCCCAATCCGCACGCGACGAGGCCGCTGAGCGCGTCCGCGAGGGGGTGCGCAACCTCAGTGACGCACGCACCCAGGTCGGGCTCCACGCAACCGACGACCTGCTCTTCCGGACCGTCCAACAGGCGCTCCTCGAAGACGCGGTGCTAGGCGACGTGGCGATCAGCGCGAAGGTCGAGGACGGCGTCATCACGCTCACCGGAGACGTACCCAGCGAGGCCATTCGCTCACACGCCACCCGCCTCGCTGAAGGTGTGCCCGGCGTTGCCGAGGTCCGCTCCCAGCTGACGGTTCCGGAGCCTGAAACCGTAGAGCCGTAGGTCGGCCAGCGGCGCGAAGCAGCCGGTCGCACTCCAGGAGTCGCCCACGTGCATGCCACGCCCAGCTTCACGTTCGCGCTCGCCCTGGGCGTGGGCGTCGCATGCCAGCTCATCGCGCGACACACCCGGGTGCCTAGCATCGTCTTTCTGTTGGGCGCCGGCGTCGCGCTCGGTCCCGATGTCCTGGGCTGGATCGTGCCCGAATCCCTCGGCGGCGGCCTCCCCTCGATCGTGGCGTTGGCGGTGGCCATCATCTTGTTCGAGGGCGGGCTCAACCTCGACATGCGCCGGCTGCGCCGCGAGGCGACGCCGATCCGACGGTTGGTCACGTTGGGCGCACTCGTCACCATGGCCGGCGCTGCCGCCGCGGCCTACTTCATCCTCGGTTGGTCGCTCCAGTTGTCGGCCCTGTTTGGCGCGCTCGTGATCGTGACCGGCCCGACGGTGGTGCGACCGATCCTCCGGAACGTCTCGTTGCGCCCACGCTTGGCGACGGTGCTGGAAGCCGAGGGCCTCCTGATCGATCCGGTAGGCGCGATCATCGCCGCGGTGACCCTGCAGATCGTGGTCTCACCGAGCCTTGACAGTTTCGCTTCGGGAGCCATCGGGTTGATGGCGCGGATCGGTTTCGGAACAGGCGCTGGGCTCCTGTTCGGTTTCCTCCTGGTGGGCCTGCTGCGCTTGCGAAGGGCGGTTCCCGAGGGCCTCGAGAATCTGGTCGCGCTAGGCGCCGCCCTCGTCGCGTTCGAACTTTGTGAGGCCTGGCTGACCGACAGCGGCATCCTGGCAGTCACGGTCGGTGGTGTTGTCGTCGGTAACATGGAGAAGCGGGTGGCCGCCGAGTTGGGCGAGTTCCAGGAGCACCTGACGATCGGATTGATCGGCATCCTCTTCGTTCTTCTCGCCGCCGACGTCCGTCTGGCCGACGTCACGGCGCTCGGCGTGCCGGGTCTACTCACGGTCGGCGCCCTCGCGTTGTTGGTTCGACCCGTCGGCGTCGGCTTGTCGACCTTGGGATCGGATTTTTCGTTCCGCGAGCGCGCGTTCCTCTCCTGGGTCGGTCCTCGTGGTGTCGTGGCGGCCGCCATTGCATCGCTTTCGGCGGCGGCGCTCGACGAGGCGGCTGTCGCCGGCGGCGATCAGATCCGAGCGCTCGTGTTCCTCACCATCGCCGTCACGGTCGTTGCCCAGGGCGGAACAGCGCCGCTGGTGGCTCGCGCCCTTGGCGTTCGCGGACCGGGACGAAAGTCAGTGGTGATCCTCGGCGCCGAGGAACTCGCCTTCGCGTTAGCCGAGGCGATCCAGAACGAGGACGAGCGCATCGTCTTCGCCGACTCGAACCCGAACCATTGCCACGCAGCCGAAGTCCTCGGCTACAGCGTGGTGTTCGGAGATGCCTTCGCCGAAAGGACGCTCGCCCACATGCGGTTAGAGAGCGCACACACGGTCATCGCCATGACGGCCAACGCCCAGGTCAACGGACACTTCGCCGCGGAGGCCAAAGACGAGTACAGCGTCCCCCGCGCCTATGTCGCGATCAGCCGCGATACCCAAGCGGTCGGCCAACGAATCGTCGACAAGATGGAAGGCCGCGTCCTCTTCGATCGGCCCAAAGACATCGAGCGCTGGAACGTACGCTTCCGTCATCGCTCGGCCGAGGTGCGCAGTTTCGTATTCGAGGGCCGCCCCGAGGAGGACTCCGAGCCGGAGCCTGTGGTCGAGGGCAGCATCGACCCGTTCGTCGTGCTCGCGATCGAGCGGAGCCGCGAGATGATTCCCGCCTACTCGGACATGGCGCCCGAACCCGGTGACCGCGTGCGCGCTGCGGTCCACCTGGAGGAGGAGGAGGCCTCCACCTCCGGACTCGCGGCGCTCGGCTACCGCGCCGCGCCCGAGTTCGACTTACCGGCCGCCACCGACGGAAATGAAGAAAACGGCGATTGATTTTACGCCGCTGAAAGTTCGGCGCCATCCCCCCGAATGACGCTTGGAAACTCCCGCGAGATGCTCTAAACCCGAGCATTCCCCGCGTTCGGAGGCACGTGCGTGCCGGACCGCATCGTCACCGAAGAGCTCGACTTGCTCCGCAAGGTGAATGACGCGCTCGAGCGCGTCGGCGAGCCTGTCGCGCCGTCCGAGGAAAACCTCGTCGACGATCTCGAACACATCCGCGAGCAACTGCTGGCCGGCGAAATGGATTTCTTCGAACGTTCCTCGTTGAACACCCGCTTCAACGTGCAGATGGCCGTGCTCGAGCAACTGCGAAAGTCGCGGGAGACGCCACGCGTCGATCGCGGCTCACCGTACTTCGCGCACCTGCGGCTCGATGAAGGCGGACGAACGCGCGACGTCTGTCTCGGCAAGGCAACGCGGCTCGACAATGGCCTTCGAATCGTCGATTGGCGCAACGCTCCGATCGCGCAGCTGTTCTATCGCTACCAACAGGGCGACGAGTTCGAGGAAGACATCAGCGGGCGCGTGCAGGAAGGAACCGTCATTGCACGACGGACAGTCACGATCCGACAGGGAGGACTCGAACGTGTCGAATCACCCGAGGGCGTCTTCTTACCTGACGAAGACGCCGAGGGCGGCTGGCGCCGTTCCGCGCGCAGCGTACCGAAACTCGGCGGCGGCGAAGGTGCCGCCCTGCGGGTCCACAGCGAAGTGGTCAGCGAGCGTCGACTCGGAACCGATGCCTTCGGCCGCGAACAGCGGCCGGACAAACGACTCCCGGACATCGCCGGCCTGATCGACCCCGAGCAGTTCGCGCTGATCACGCGTCCGAACGCGGGCTATGTCGTGATTCGCGGTGCCGCCGGCTCGGGAAAGACCACCGTGGCGCTCCACCGGATCGCGTTCCTCGCCTACGAGGATCCACTGATCGATTCGCCCGACACCCTGTTCGTCGTCTTTTCTCCGGGCCTTCGCGACTACGTGAGCCACGTGCTTCCGGCGCTCGGCGTCGGCGGCGTTCGGGTCTGCACCTATCAGGAGTGGGCGGCCCAACAGCGACAGCGGTTGTTCGGCGCACTTCCCGACCGCCAGCGCGAAGACACCACCGCGCTGACGCAACGTCTCAAACTCCATCCCTCGTTGCTCACCGCACTCGAGCGGCAGATCGCGCGCACACCGGGAAAGCCGACTTGGCGTCAGGTCGTCGACGACTGGATCAGCGTCCTCACCGATGCCGACCTACTCGCCGACGTCTTCGAACAGGAGGCACCGGGCTCTTTGAATCGCAAGCAACTCGGCGGCATCGCGCGCTCGTGTCGCGCCGAACTCGAAGCGGTGCAAGCGCACCTCGAAGGCGACAAGGAAGCCGGCGCCGAGCTCGACCCCGAGGATGACGCCATCCTGTTACGCGCTTGGCAGCTCCGAATCGGCCCGCTCCCCGGGCCAGGCGGCGAACCGCTTCGTTACCGCCACGTCGCAATCGACGAGGTGCAGGATTTCTCGCCCCTCGAGGTCCGCGTCCTGATGGACTGCCTCGACACGCACCGAAGCCTAACGTTGGCCGGCGACACGCAACAGCACGTGATGGCCGAGAGCGGATTCACCTCATGGTCAGCATTCTTCCAGCACCTGGGAATCGCCGGCACCGAGATCGACACCCTGCAGGTGAGTTACCGCTCCTCCGACGAGATCGCGCGCTTCGCGGTCGCCGTGTTGGGCGACCTCCGCGAGGACGACGCACCGCTCGTCACGACCCGCAGCGGACCGCCGGTCGAGTTGTTCCATCACACGGATCACGGCGCGTGCATCATTTCCCTCGCCGACGCGCTGGTGAATCTCTCCTCCGATGAGCCGATGGCCTCAGTCGCGGTACTGACGCCGACGCCCGAATTGTCGGAGATCTACTACGAGGGACTGGAGCGCTCCGATGTGCCGCGGCTCCACCACGTCACCCGCCAGGACTTCCGCTTCGCACCTGGCATCGAGATAACCGAGATCGCCCAGGTCAAAGGCCTGGAGTTCGACTACGTGATCCTCGTGGGGGTCGACGCCGCGCACTTTGACACCTCGCCGAAGGCACGGCGCCTGCTCCACGTCGGCGCCACGCGCGCGGTGCACCAGCTCTGGATCACAACGACCGGCACTGAGAGCCCGCTCCTAAAGGAGGCCGCCCGTACCCTGTTGTGAACGGGTCGGCCTAACACCGCCTAGAGCGAGCGCGCATACCAGGCGACGTCCCAATAGAGGTCGAATTTGCGACCCACCTCGGGCAGTCTACCCGCCAACGTGAAGCCCAGGCTCTCGTGAAGTCGGATGGAGCCGGGGTTCGGCATCGTGATCCCGGCCAGCAGGGTGTGGATGTCTTCTCCCTGGAGAGAGGCGAATAGCGCTTCGTACAGGCGCTTGCCGAGACGCTTCTCTCGCGCATCGTCACGTAGATAGATCGTGGTCTCTACGGTCGTCTCGTACGCAGCCTTGGCTCGGTAGGGAAGCGTTCCGGCATAGCCGATGACCTGCCCCGACTGCTCGGCCACCATCAGCCGGTATCGACCATGCGCCGCGAACCGGTCGAACCAGGGTCGACGTTCCGCAACGCTGGATCGCTCGATATCGAAGGTGATCGCCGTGTTCTCTACATAGCCGTTGTAGATCTCGTTGATGTCGGTGAGATCACTTGGAGCGGCAAGCCGAACGATCACGTCAGACACTGGCTATCCTTGTTACACCGCTACTCGGTGAGTACGCCGCCGGAGAGGAACGAAAGCTGAAGGAACTGCGAGAGATTCTGGCCGCGTTCGACCGGCAGCGCGAGGCCCGACAGTCGGGCGTGCTGGCCAGTGTCGTCCACGTAGAAGGATCCACCTATCGACGGGCGGGCGCGCGGCTGCTGGTCACTCCCGATGATCAGATGATCGGGCTGGTCAGTGGCGGATGCCTGGAGGGCGATCTCCTCGAGCACGCCAAGCGGGTGCACGAAACGGGCGAAGCCACCCTGGTCCACTACGACGCGAGCAGTGAGGACGACATCGTCTGGGGTCTCGGCCTCGGTTGCGCGGGTGTGGTGGAAGTGTGGCTCGAGCGAGTCGATCGAGACACACCGGGGCCACTCGATGACCTGGCGGCTTGGATGGGAGCCCGCCAACGCGCGGCGTTGGCCACTGCGATCACCGGTCCGCGAGCCGGCCAGCGTTGCGCCTTCCCCTTCGGAGCCGCCGCGAGCGGCACACTTTCTTCGCCCGCCATCGATGCAGCGCTGACGACCGCGCTCGAGCGGACCCATGGACAGACCCTCGAGCTTGGCGAGGAGCGCGTGGCCATCGAGTACTTCCGCCCGCCGACGCGGCTGGTCCTCTTCGGCGCCGGACCCGACGCAGCGCCCCTGGCCCGACTGGCGGGCGAGCTTGGCTGGGACGTCAGCGTTTTCGACGCCCGCCCTGCCCTCGCCCGCGCCGAGCGATTCCCGGGCGCCACGGTCGTATGCGCTCCGAATGAGAGCTCTGTTTCACACGCTGCGCCGGGCCCGGACAGCTACTGCGTCGTGATGACCCATCACTACTTGAATGACCGAACGCTACTCAGGGATCTCTTGGCGACGCCGTCGCCTTATATTGCGGTGCTAGGCCCGAAGCAGCGAACCGACGACTTATTGTCCGATCTCGCAGCCGAGGGCGTCACACTCGACGACGGCGATCGGGAGCGGATTTTCGCCCCGGCGGGCCTCGACCTCGGCGCCGACGCTCCGGAGACCATCGCGCTTTCCATCGCCGCAGAGATCCAGGCCGTCACGAGCTCGAGATCCGGCGGTTGGCTGCGCGATCGCAAGGGTCCCATTCACGACCCCGAGATCGGCTGATCATGACGACACCGCGTGTGGCCGCGATCGTGCTGGCCGCCGGCGGCTCACGCCGGATGGGCTCGCCGAAAATGCTCGAACTTCTGGACGGAAAGCCGCTGGTTGCGCACGCCGTCGAGGCAGCGGTGCAATCGCGTGCCGACGCCGTCTTCGTCGTCACCGGATGTTGCGGCAGTGACGTGCGCGCCGCACTCCCGATGCCGGAGCTAGGCTTCGTCGACAACGACGATTGGGAGAGCGGACTGGCTAGTTCGATCCGGAGCGGGGTGCGGGCCGCCGAGCCCTTCGACGCAGTCCTGATCCTCCTCGGCGATCAACCCACGGTGACCTCTCTGATCCTCGACGAGTTGATCGAACGCTTCCACTGTGGAGGCACTGCGGCCGCGTCTTCGTACTCGGATGACACCGTCGGCCCACCCGCCCTCTTCGGAGCCGTGCACTTCCCGGCGCTTCGCGCACTCGAAGCAGATCAAGGCGCGAAGGCGCTTCTCGACGACACAACCATCGTGACGGTGCCGTTCGCCACGGGCGACCTCGACATCGACACCCCCTCGGACCTCCACCGTGCTCGGACGCGGACCACACGGGTCACCTGACGGAGCGCGGAAAAACCGTTCCACCGCCGAAGAACGGATTTTCCCTTACCCGGTATCTCCAAGACACGCTTTCTCGTCTTCTTCTTGAATGATTTCAGGGCGTTAACAGCGATTAGTGACACCGCGCACGGGCTCGGCACGAGCCTTGCTACAAGATTGGTGGTCGTTTCTGGCCTTCAATGGAGCCCCCATGTCACCCGTTCGCCGAACCTCCCGCCTCGCTTTGGGCGCCCTCGTGGCCTTGTGCATCGCTGCACCCGCGAGCGCCATCACCATCTCGCTCGACTACAGCAACGATACCGGTGGATTCTTCGATACCGGCACCGCGGACGGCCTGGCAGCGCGGGCGCGCGTCGGCGAGGCCGCGACGTTCTTCTCGAACCTACTCACCGACTCACTGGGCGCGATCACGCCGGGTCCGAGCGGCTTCGGTTTCGACAACACCTGGACGAGTACGTTCACAAACCCGACCACGGGGCTAGCCGACTCCGTGCTCGATCTGGCGATCGCGGCCGACGAGATCGTGATCTTCCTGGGAGCCCGCGACCTCGGCGGTACCACCCTCGGCGTAGGCGGCTTTGGCGGTTTCTCTGCAAGCGGCACCCAGGCTTTCATCGACAGTATCTCGACCCGAGGACAGACCGGGGTCGGTACCACGGACTTCGCACCCTGGGGTGGATCGCTCGCTTTCGACAGTGTGGGCACCAACTGGAACTTCGATGCAGGCCTACCTGCTGGGGGAACCTCTGACTTCTTTTCGGTAGTGCTCCATGAGTTCGGTCACTTGCTTGGAATCGGCGGTGCCGGTTCCTGGCTATCCCAGATCGCGGGCGACGGCAGTTGCACCAACGGACTTTCCTTTGGAGGCAGCGCGGTCACGGCCGCAAACGGCGGCAGCGCCGCCTGCGTCGAGGGCGATTCCGGCCACTTCGAAGAGGGCCTCACCAGCGGCGGTCAGGAAGTCGCGCTGGACCCGGACATCACTCAGGGCACCCGCAAGCTCTTCACGGCCGTCGACATTGCAGCCCTCGAGGATATCGGCTGGCAGATCTCGGTCCCTGAGCCGAGCCTGGCGCTACTGTTCGGCATCGCAACGTTAGGCGGGGCTCTACGAGCGCGGCGTACGCGCTAGCGCCCGATTCCAAGCAGACCCCAACGGGGCGCCCCGGCATCGTCGAGGTGCCCTGGTTTCTTGTCTAGTCCAGGAACGCAAAGAGGAGCTTCTGGCTCTTCGCATCCAGATCCTGTGGATCTCGCAGCAGGTAGAGGTCGCCCACCACGTCGCGAATCAAGAGTCCGCCGCCCGGCAGATCCCGCGGCCACTCGTCTCGCATCGTCTGGAACTTGCGGACACCCTGACGGGTTCGGACTTCGAAGGTGCGGATCTCGATCTCCTCTTCGACATCGAGGATGGCCTCGATCTCGAGCACGAAACCAGCCTCCAGCAGTGAGTAGGCGAGCGCCCGCCGCGAGTCCGGCTTCAGGTCCGAGACGTCGCGTACCAACGCGACCTCGTCGTCGTCCGCGTCGCGGAGTGAGACGTAAGAGCCCGGATCGGACCATGGGAAACAGCGGACCACACGGACGGCCGTGGGCCCGCTCGCGCCTTGGGTCCACAGCTGGCCGTCCTCGCCGCGCCAGAGCGAAAGCTCCGTGCCGCTCAGGTTGGGTATCGCTTCAGTCATCATCTACTCCCTCCGATCCGTTCCTGTTTTTCAACGGGTTGATTTCGTTCTTCGGTGCATGCATCTCGAGCTGCAGTTCGTAGAGGTTCCGGTACACACCGCCCTCGATCGCAATCAACTCCGGATGCGTGCCGCGTTCGACCAACTTTCCGTCCTCGATCACGAAGATCCGGTCGGCACGTCGCAGCGTGCTGAGCCGGTGCGCGATCGCGAAGACCGTGCGCCCGGCGCAGAGCCGATCGAGCGCCTCCTGGATCTTGTGCTCGGTCTCCGTATCCACACTCGAGGTCGCCTCGTCGAGGATCAGGATGCGCGGATCGTGCAGGATGGCCCGCGCGATCGAGATCCGCTGACGTTCGCCGCCCGAGAGCGTGTGACCGCGCTCGCCCACCTGCGTCTCGTAGCCGTTCGGCAACTTGCACAGGAAGTCGTGCGCGTTCGCGGCGACCGCGGCCTCTACCACCTGATCGATCGTGGCCGTCGGCAAGCCGTAACGGATGTTGTCGATCACGGTCCCATGGAACAGGTACGGATCCTGGAGCACCATGCCCAACTGCTGTCGGGTATGGCCCGTATCCAGGTGCCGCAGGTCCACGCCGTCGATCGACACATGTCCGCCGGTCACGTCGTAGAAGCGCGCGATCAGGTTCGTGACCGTGGTCTTGCCGCCGCCCGAGGGCCCGACGAGACCAATCATCTCGCCCGGTTGTACGTCGAACGAGATGCCCTTGATCACCTGGCGCACGCCATCGTAGCCGAACACCACGTTCTCGAAGGTGACGCGACCCTGGATCGGCTCGAGCTGTACCGCGGCGTCGCTATCGATCACCTCGGGCTCGGTATCGAGCACCTCGAAGATCCGGTGCGCCGAGCTCGTTGCCCGATTCATGATGCGCGCCATCTGACCGATCACATCGATCGGCTGGATGAACATGACCATGTAGAGCAGGAACGCGACGAACGTTCCCGAAGTGAGCGCCTCGATGTTCTCGCCATCGCCTAACACCCGAGGCAGCGCGATCACCCACACCACGACGACCATGCCGCGTACCGCGAACATCAACGCGGGCCAGAAGGCCGTCCACACCATGTGGATGCGGTTGAACTCATCGGTCACGCTGTCGTTTCGGTCGTTGAAGCGCTCGCGTTCGCGGTCCTCCTGATGGAACGCCTTCACCACCTTCATGCCCGGAATCGTGTCGGACACGACGTCGGTCACCCGCGACCACTTGCGCCAGGCGCGCAAGAAGAGCGTGTTCATCTGCTTCCCGTGGAAGTAGACCCAGAGGCACAGGAACGGCACCGGGATCGTCATCACCATTCCAAGCTGGAAATCGAGGTGGGTCAGCACGATCGAAAGGCCGATCAGCTGGATGATCGCGAGCGACACGTCGACGAAACCGAACGCCAGGAAATCCCAGAGTCGATCGGTGTCCGACGTTACGCGCGTGATCAAGCTGCCGGTTTTTTTGCGCGAGTAGAATGAGAGCGAGAGCCGCTGGAGGTGTGCGTACAACTCCGTCCGCAGATCTCGCGCCACGTGCTCGCCGAGGACCGCCATCAGCCGCAGCCGTGCCCATGCCGCCAGCTGCCGTAGGGCATACGCCAACGCAATTGCGCCGACCGCGAGCCAAGCGAACTCGCGTACCTCGTCGACCGTCTTCACACCGTCCGAAACCGGCTGAATCACCTCGTCGATGAGGACACCGGTCAGGTACGGGGGAATCAGGGCCAGCGCTGTCAGCACGACCGCGGAGAAGAAGCCGAATAACACCTTGCCGCGGTAGGGCCGCAGGTACGAGAGCAGACGAAGCAGCACCGACATGTCATTGCCGGCCACCAACGCCTGGGCATCGCGCACCGGGCCCGCCACGCTCTCGGCGTACACCTCGTCCGGATCGACCCGCTCGACATCACGCCCCTCGAGCGCCTGCTCGAGCAGGAAGTGCACGTTCTCCATGGCCCGCCGTTGGCGATGCGTGAAGCGAACGTGCGTAAGCGCCGGCTCGCCGGGTTCCCCCAGGACGAGCAGCGTATTGCACGAGAGCCCGGGCTCGAGTCGCACGAGCTGAACCGCCGCACGCGAGAACGTGCGAATCACGGTCGTCCGCCCGTCACTCTTGCAGACGGCCACCCGCGACTCGCCTACCGCAACCCACGTCTCCGCGAGTTGGAGGGCCTCGTCGAGGTCAGCCAACGCGTAGAGATGAACCGATCCGCCACCGAGCCGCGATTCGATTTCTCTGCGCAGCGACGCCGGCATCAGCGCGGGCTGATCCGTGTATCGCTCGATGATTGTCTGGTCCGTTGCCATTGCCTGGGCCGTCATGGCCGTCTCCTTGGCTGTTTGGCTGGACCCGGTGGCGTTTTCGAGTGCTTTAAACGAAAACGGCCTCCCGGGTCTGCACCCGTGAGGCCGTTTGAAGAATCAACGTCCTGATTAGGGTGCTGGGTCTCCGCGCGAGATCCCCGTACCGGTCTGCGGCTTGGCCGCATCACTGGCCGGGCACACACCGCTTGCGGAGAGCGCGGCTTCATTCGCCCACGGTCGGGCAAACGCGAAGCGATGCTGCTCATGGAGCAGCCGCGCGGCGGTGTGATTCAAGCTAGACACGATGAGAAGACTCTCCCTGATTGATTCGTGCGTACCGTACACCCGCGCGTGACGGAGCGTCAAGCGGGTTCTTGGCAGCGGCTGTTAAGCTTCGGATGCGCGCCCAGGAATCTGAAGTCCGGGAGCCCAGATGACCAAGCGAAAGCCCAGAGCGATGCCCATCGAGAGCTGGATCGACCAGCAGATCAGCGAGGCCTCCCGCGCCGGCGCCTTCGACAACCTCGAGGGCAAGGGAAAGCCGCTCGAGAACATCGATTCGGTCCAGGATCCGAATTGGTGGGCCAAGAGCCTCCTCCGTCGCGAGGGGATCGATGTCCTTCCCCCGGCGATCGAAGTGCGCCGAAAGGTCGAGAAGCTCCGCGAGCGGATGGCCGAGTTCCGCCGCGAGGAAGACCTGATCGCGGCGGTCGAGGCCGTGAACGACGAGATCCGCAGACTGAACAAGTTTGCCAGCGCGGGACCGCCCACGACCCAGGCGCCGCTCGATCTCGAGACGGAACTCGCGCGCTGGCGCAGACAACGACAAGAAGGCCCCTGACCATGTCCAAGATCGAGTTCTTCTACGATGTCGGGAGCCCCTGGACGTATCTCGCCTTTCACAAGATCGAAGCGCTAGCGGCCTCGACGGCGGCGGACCTCGTGTGGCGACCGATCCTGGTGGGCGGCGTCTTCAACGCCGTCAACGAGTCCGTGTACGAGCAGCGGGACCATGCCACGGCGCGTAAAGCCTCGTATATGAAGAAGGATCTCGGAGATTGGGCCCGGCTCTACGACCTCGAGATCCAGTGGCCGCCCGCGGTCTTCCCGGTGAACAGTGTGAGCGCCATGCGCGGCGCGTACCTGGCGCTCGATGCCGGGTGCTGCGCCGAGTGGTCCCGCGCCTGCTTCGAGGCCTACTGGGGACGCAACCTGGACATCTCCCAGGATGACGTGATCGGGGCGGTGGCGAAGGAGGTCGGGATGGATCCTGCGGCCGTGCTCGCAGGCATTCGACTGCAAGAAACGAAGGACCGGCTTCGCACCGCTACCCAGGAGCTGATCGACCGGGGCGGATTCGGGTCGCCCACCCTGTTCGTGGACGACACCGACATGTACTTCGGCAACGATCGGTTGCCGCTGATCGAAGCCGCATTGAGGGGCTAGCCCGGGATGTGCGATACCGCCGTGGTGGTCACACCGGACAGGGTGTTATTCGCCAAGAACTCGGACCGCGATCCGAACGAAGCGCAGCTCCTCGATTGGCAACCACGCCAGCAGCATGCTCCGGGCGCACGGCTGCAATGCACGTGGATCGAGATCCCCCAGGTCGCAAGCACCCACGCCGTCCTGCTCTCGCGGCCCTACTGGATGTGGGGTGCCGAGATGGGGACCAACGAGCACGGCGTTGTCATCGGCAACGAAGCCGTCTTCACGCGCCACCCGGTCCCCAAGCTCGGTCTGACCGGCATGGACCTGCTGCGTCTTGGCCTGGAGCGTGCGACAAGCGCGGAAGAGGCCGCCGCCGTCATCGTCTCCCTGATCGACGAGCATGGCCAGGGAGGAGGCTGTGGCCATGAGCAGCGGAGCTTTCGCTACCACTCGAGCTTCTTGATCGCCGATGCCTCCGGCGCAATGGTCCTCGAGACCGCGGGCGAAGAACATGCCATCGAGCGCGTTCAGCATGGCGTGAGATCCATCTCGAACGGACTCAGCATCCAGCCCTTTGCGCGCTTGCACGGTGACCGGGTGAAGACGCTGGCCGCCAGCGCAGCACGCCGCCGAAAGCGGAGTGAGCAGTTGGCGACTCCGGCGCGCCGCCCGGCGGATATGGCCGAGGTCCTTCGCGATCATCATCACGCAGGCGGACCCCGCTACACGCGGCTGAATGGAGCGATGGGTGCCCCCTGCATGCACGCAGGGGGCGGCTTCGTGAACTCCCAGACCACGGCTTCGTGGCTCAGTGAACTAACATCGGAGTCTACCGGGCATTGGGCGACAGGTACGGCAGCGCCGTGCACGAGTCTCTTCACTCCGGTTCGGGTCGAAGAACCGGTCGCTCTCGGCCCGGCCCCGACCGATCAGGCCGACCCGGCGAGTCTATGGTGGGACCACGAGCGCGTGCACCGACTGATCGACCGCGACCCGGGCCTGCTCCTTCCGTTGCTGGAGCCAGAACGCTCCGATCTGCAGCGCCGCTTCGACGAAGCCCACCTCTCATCCGCTGAAGCATTCAGGCTTGGCTCCGAAGTTCGGGCGATCTGGATCGAGCGGCTGTTGGAAGCGAGGAGACCGGACCGCCGAGCGAAGCGGGTGCAACGCTATTGGTCGGAGCGAGCCGAGCGCTCGGGCTTCGATGCCGCTGTTTCCTCGCCCCAGGCCACCGTGGTGGCTTCACAGTCCGCGCAGAACGGGTAGTCGGGCCGAAACTCGTCGCGGCAGACGGGGCAATAGCGCGCGTCCGCTGCGGCATTGGCGGTCGGTGCGGCACGAAGTCTCTCCTCTGAGACTTCGAGCTTGTCGGCCAACTCCAGGATCGCACCACGGCGCGCCGCAATCGAGGCCGTGCTGGCACCCATCCACTCCGCGGCCTCTTGGAAGCTTCCGGAATGCTCGATCGTGGCCAGCCCTCGACGAAGTCCACGAAGCCTCAGCGAATCGTCCTCGAGAATGAGCGCGCAGAGCGGATCGAATGCGTTGACCGCGTCCGCCAACAGGCGCGCGGGCTCCCTCCAAAGCGCCGGCGGATAGGCCAGCGCCGAGAAGAAACGTGCGCCCCAGTCGAGGGGCCGATGGTCGAGTTGCCGATACAGGAGCGCGAGCAGCAACAGCGCGTACCCGTGAAGCACAAGAAGACTCGGACCTAACAGAGTGAGCGCGGTCTCCGCGCCACCCCAGGTCGCGACCGAGGGAACGACGACGAACGCAATGACAACAATCAGATTGCAGAGCCAACGCAGCCACCGCGTCGCGCGGCGCGCGCCCTCGAATGTCGCGCGATAAGCGTCCGCATCCAGCGACCGGCGAATCCAGTCAGAGAGCGGCACACCGGCCCCGAGCCCCCGAAGTTCCTGCGCAAGTCGGACCGCGTGTTGAGGAGAGGCTCCAGACAGCAGGCGGCACCCAGCCACTTCGACGTGGTGACCTTCGACCTGGGCATTCGCGGCAGCCGCAATCGTCACCCGGCGAGGAACACGACCAAGGTGCCCACCGATTCGGCGCAGCGGCATGTCGGTGGCAACATGGCCTTCCGATGTCATCACAGGCACCGGCGAGAGCACGAGCGCCCGGCTGCCCGGCAAGGGCGAGGACCACCGGTAGCCAGGACCGGCGACATACAGGCTCTTCCAGCCGAGGGACGCGACGAGCACGCCACCTCCCGGCACCCAGACCCAGCCCTGCAGCCAGACCAGGCCGGCCAAGACCGCCAGCAGGTCCACGTCGCCCCTTCCCCCTCCGAGTCGAAGACTAGGCGGAACCTAGACCTGTGTCGGCGGGTCCTCCAGATGCGACTTGCCCTTGAAGATACGCTTGATCCCGGCACCGGCCGCGACGAAGCCCGCCACAATCAGCTTCCAGAAACGTGCGAGGAGCCCGCTCTGCACGAGGGCGACGCCAGCACCGCCGGCCACCAATGCGGCCAACCCGTACTTCGCGACGTCATCGGTTCCGGCCACGAACTCGGCGTAGCGATTGCCCTGTTGGAACGAGTACCCCGCAAGCAACTCGTCTGCGATCACCGCATCGGCCGCGAGTTTGTCGGGCGAGCTTACGAGCGTGGCACTCATCACGCCGCGGCGGCCGAGCAGCTTGACCATTCGGTTGATCAGTGGCTCCCCGTCGGCGTTCGCTTCGATGGCCCACGTCAGGTTGTTGGTGGTCTCGTCGTAGTGCGGCTCTTCGAACCAACCCTGGATCTGGATCGGCGACCAGCCGTTCTCGCGACGCGCTTCATTCGCCGACTCGGTTCCTTCGCGAATGCTCTTGATCAGGGAGTCCGGGTCGAGTTCGTCGCGCTCCGAATCGTCGACCCAGCCGATCGGTTCCCACTCGAACACGATGAACCAGGGGAGGCCGTCCCCGACCGGGGCGATGAACGCCATCTCCGATCCGTTGACCGGGTTCTCCATCCACATCATCAGCTGTTGCGTATCTGCCTGGCCGAGGCCCATGAAGCCATCGGGCACTTCGATC
This sequence comes from Phascolosoma agassizii, assembly GCA_035593235.1. Taxonomy (NCBI): domain Eukaryota; kingdom Metazoa; phylum Annelida; class Sipuncula; order Phascolosomatiformes; family Phascolosomatidae; genus Phascolosoma; species Phascolosoma agassizii. The sequence goes on from JAVJHY011695800.1 coordinate 98,556, forward strand.
TCAGCCAGGCCGTCACCCATTGAAATCGTTGCCGGGCCCGCAATCCAATCCAGCTCGACCTCTTCGGACGATTCGTCCTGGGCCAGCGCGGGTACAGCCAAGGCCAGCACTGCAATCAGTGCAAACCCATGGATCGACGGCTTGGGGATCCTCATCACGATGAAACTCCTTTGCAGTGCGGCGTCTTTGGCCGCCGGTTGCATTCTGCGCGACCCGGGCGGGCGCGCCACATCCCATTTGGGTGTTTTGCGGCCACCGGAGGGTGCGGTTGACAGCGCCCTTATCGGCCGGAATCCTGCGCAGCTCGCGACGAATCGGCGTCCGACCGATAACGGGCCTCTTGGAGGCCTTCGAGCCCCTAGCAGGCTCCGGAGCGAGTCCTCCCTCCCCCGTTGTCCCCGAAAGGAGACCCTCATGACGAATCCGGCCCTCAAAACCGTGGCGGTCGTGGGCGCGACCGGGGCTGTCGGTGAGGTCGTTCTCCAATTGCTGGCAGAGCGAAAGTTCCCCGTCGGCGAGCTGCGTGCACTTGCGAGCAAGCGATCGGCGGGCAAGCGCGTGACGTTCGATGGCCGCGAGATCGAAGTCCAGGAGGCCACACCCGACGCCTTCGATGGTGTCGACTTCGCCTTCTTCGCGGCCACCGGCAGCCTGTCGAAGACACTGGCCCCCGAGGTCGCCAAACGCGGAGGGGTGGCCATCGACAAATCTTCGACCTGGCGCCTCGATGACCAGGTCCCCCTGGTCGTTCCCGAGATCAATCCGGACGACCTCGAGAAGCACAAGGGAATCGTCTCTTGTCCGAATTGCACGACGATCGGATTCGTGATGGCGCTCGCGCCCATTCGGAATGCGGCGGGGCTCAAGAGTGTTGTGGTCACGACCCTGCAAGCAGTTTCAGGTACAGGCAAGCCAGGGATCGAAGAACTCGAGCGACAAGATGGCGAACTGGCCCGTGGCGAAACGCCGACGACCCAGACCTATCCGCGACCGATCTCGCACAATGCGCTGCCGCTTTGCGAAACCTTCCGCGAGGACGGTTATTCCACCGAAGAAGTGAAGCTGCTCCACGAGACGCGCAAGATCTTCGGCCAGAACGACATCGACGTGACGATGACGTGCGTTCGCGTCCCGGTCCCGGTTGGACACTCAGCTTCGATGCTTGTCGAAACCCATGAGCCGCTCAGCCCGGAGGCGGCCCGCGAGGCGTTGACCGCATTCCCCGGTGTCGAGGTCATGGACGATCCCAGCCAGAATCTCTTCCCGACCGCGACCGACGTGGTGGGTCGCGACGAAGTGTTGGTAGGTCGGGTTCGCCGAGACCTGAACTCCGACAGGCTCTGGATGTGGCAAGTGTCGGACAACCTCCGCAAGGGTGCCGCTACGAACGCGATCCAGATTGCCGAGGAGATGATCCGCCGCGGGCTCAAGTAGCCGAGCTGTGGGCAACCCTCCGCCTCAATCGACGGGACCGGGTGAACGCCCGGATCGAGCGACCGCGCTTCGTTATGCCGCGCTGCAGATTCCGGGCTTCTTGTTGGCGAGCATATTCTCCTGGCTCGCCATCGACTGGTTCGAGGTTCCGCCCTGGGCGGCCGGGATGGCGGTCGTGCTCTGGGTCATCAAGGACGTGGTGATGTTTCCGTTCGTGTGGCGCGCCTATGCCGTGCGTACCGACGGCGGACTGCACGACGTCCGCGGTCGGATCGGGATCGTGGAAAAAGCACTCTCACCGCATGGCCGGGTCCGCCTCGGCTCCGAGCGGTGGAGGGCATCCGCCTCGCCCGATTCGGGGTCAATCGCCGAAGGCAGCAGGGTTCGCGTCATCGCGTTGGATGGACTGAAGCTTACGGTCGTCCCCGAGCCCCAGGAGCCTGAGCCCCCGGTCCGAACGGAGTGACGCGCCGCGGCACATTGCTTTCCGTCGCCTAGACTGCGCCACGAAATGCCTCCTGCCACCGGCCAAGAAGCCCTCGATCGACTGATCCGACTGCTCGATCTGGAAGTCATCGACCGGGATTTCTATCTCGCGAACGTTCCAGGCGGAAAGGGCCGACTCTTCGGCGGCCTCGTCGCGGCACAATCGGCGATGGCCGCAATGTCGACGGTGGAAGACCCGACCTGCGCCCTTCACTCCCTGCACGCCTACTTCCTGCGACCGGGACAGCACGGCAAGCCGCTGCGGCTCGTGGTCGACCGGATCCGCGATGGCCGCACCTTCACCACGCGTCGCGTCGTTGCACACCAGGATGGTGAGGCGATCTTCAACCTCTCGGCGAGTTTCGCGCGGCCCGAGGAGGGAATCGCCCACCAGGAGGAGATGCCCGAGGCACCGGCGCCGGAAGGACTCCCCGAATGGGAGACCCTTCGGGCAAGAATGTTAGGCAACGAAGGTGAGATCCGACCCCAGCCGCTCGAAGTACGGACCTGCGACCCGGACGATCCCAAGGGTGCCAGGCAGGAGCCCTTCAAGCGTGTCTGGATGCGACCCGCCGGGAGCTTCCCCGATCAACCGCGGCTCCACACCGCGCTGGTCATCTACGCGAGCGATCGAACGTTGCTCTCCACCGCATCCCGCCCTCACGGGTTGCCCTGGGGGAAACGGATGGTGGCGAGCCTCGATCATGCGGTCTGGCTCCACCATGCGCCGCCGCGCTTCGACGATTGGATCTTGTTTGCGTCGACAAGCCCAGTCGCCCACGCGGCGCGGGGCCTGGTCCAGGGTGGGATGTACACGCGTGAGGGCGTTCGATTCGCATCGATCAGCCAGGAAGGGATCATTCGAATTCCGCGCGAACGTTAGGCCCGCTTCCTACGGCCTAGCCGATCATCGCGCTCGGTCGCTCACGAAACGCCGCGTACCAGCGTTCGATCTCGGGATGACCTCGCTCGGCCTCGAGTTCCCTGAAGCGGCCGAACTCGCAGGCCGCAAAGAGCGTGCAATCGCCAACCGTCGGGCGATCTCCAGCCAGGAACGCTCGGCCACGAAGCTCCGCATCGAGCACACCGAGCGGTCCGGGAAGCTCAGCGAGCATCTTGGCCGCCTGCGCTTCATCCGGTTCGACGCTGGGAAGCGGCGAGCCCACCGCATGGACATAACGTGCAACGCGCCCCAGCACCGCAAGATCGGCGATGCGCTCAAGGCGGCGCGCCCGCGCTCGTTCGATCGGCGTCTCGCCCCACATCGGCGGCTCGGGGTGGAGCTCCTCCAGGTAGTCGATGATGGCCAGGGACTCCGTCAGGAAACTGCCATCGTCGAGTTCGAGAACCGGCGTATTGCCCATCGGGTTCATCGCCAGGAAGGCGTCACTCCGCTGCTCGCCCTGGGGCAGGTTGACGAGCTCGAAGCTCATTTCGATGCCCTTTTCCTTCAGGTACGTGCGGACCTTGCGTGGGTTCGGGGCGAAGGGAAAGTCGTGAATCTTCATGGGCATGGAAGATCACCCAGGAAATGAACCCCTGCAGCGGGGGGCCCGTATCACCCTCACGCGCCCCAGAAGGACTCCACGAGATCATGAATCATCCGCTTCCCGACTCGACCCAGCAGACTCTCCAGGAATGGCACCGCGACCATCCGGAGCGCCGCATCGCCGGCGTCTGTACCACGATCGCTCACCAGCTGGATCTGCCCCTTCCGATCGTGCGCTCGGGCTTCGTCATTGCTGCCCTGATTCCCGGGCTTCAAGGCATCGGGCTCACCCTCTACGGCGCCGTCTGGGCATTGACGCCGCCGGCACCCGGCGAGCCGACCTTGCTCGACCGCGCCTCGGCTGCGGTGAGCGAATTCGTGGGGAATCACTCGAACAAGGACTTCGACCCGGTCAGCGAGTTTGACGAAGCCGAGAACGACTCCCGGTTCCGTTGATTCGGTTCGCCGCTGAGAAAGTCCGCCAGGTCGGGATCGCCCTCGTCGGCGGCGCTCTTGTCGCGGTCGGCACAGCGTTCCTGGTGCTTCCGGGCCCCGGGCTTCCCGTGATCGCGTTGGGTGTGGCCGTACTCGCCTACGAGTTCGAGGCGCCGCGACGCTGGCAGCAACGCGCGATGGCCGCTTGGCGCGCCTGGCGGAATCCGCCAGCCAAGCGCCCGCCCGGAGGCGTCGAGAGCGCCGGCTAGGGAAGGACGGCGCGGACCGTTTCCGCGAGTGAACGGAAAGCGTCGGCCTCCGCATAACGTCCACCGATCGCGAAGCGTGTGACCCCCAGTGCCGCGAGCTCCGCCAGTTGGTCCTTCGCTCGAGGCGGATCGCCCAGCGGCAGTCCACCCATCGCGACGACCTCGAGTGGGCCACGGCCAGCCTCTCGCTCGAGTTCCCGCAACCGTGCCACCTGTGGCGCGAGCGCTTTCGGATCCGAACCCATCGGCATCCAGCCATCCCCGATCCGGACGGCGCGCCGCAGCGCGGCCTCGCTACCGCCGCCGATGAAGAATGGCGGCCGTTCAGGTCGCGGCCGAAACAAGAACGGCTGCCCGTTCGCTTCGGTCTCATCTTCGGAGAACCAACGCTGGAACAGATCGAGCGCTTCGTCGGTCAGCTTTCCGCGTTGACCCCGGTCCACCCCAAGCGCCTGGAACTCGGGCTTCATCCAGCCGACACCGATGCCGAGACGAAGCCGCCCGCCCGATAGCTCCTGGATGGTCGCGATCTGCTTCGCGGTTGGGAGCGGCGGGCGATAGGGAAGATTGAGGATCGCGGTTCCGATCCCGATCCGGCGGGTTCGACCGGCGAGCCACGCGAGGCTCGCCAGCGGGTCGAGGTAGCGACCGCCCGAGCCTTCGGCGTCGTCGGGCGGAATCGCGATGTGATCGACCACCCAGATCTCATCGAAATCGAGTTCTTCGGCCGTCGCCGCGCAGGCGCCCATCGTCTCGGCCGTGGATTGCGGGCCCATGTTGCGAACGATGAGGCCGACCTTCAAGCGAGTTTCCGCACGATCGTCTCCGCCGTCTCGTCGATCCAACGCAACAAGTGATCCTCGCTTCGTGAATCAGGGATCATCGTTAGGCGGTCGACCCCGAGGTCTTGATACTGCCGGGCATCGTCCAAGCCGATCCGCGGGAGCGGCGTGATCGAGATTTCGAGGGTGCCTAGCTCCTCCGGCCGTCCATGTTCCCGCTCGAGCGAAGCGAGTTCATCGAGATGCAACTTCGCGCGCTTCAGATCGACGAAGAACCCGTACCAGCCGTTGCCCCGCTTCACCGCCCGACCGAACGCCGGCGTGCTGTGGCCTCCGACCACGATCGGCGGATGCGGTCGCTGGGTCGGTCGCGGGTGGGCGTCGATCCCGGCGAAGCGCACGGTGTCGCCCTCAAACGCGGGCTTCTCCATCGTCCAAAGCGCGCGAATCACGTCGATGAACTCGTCGGTTCGGGCACCGCGCGTTTCGAACGGTGCGCCCACGGCGCGGAACTCGGGCTCGAGGTAGCCAGCGCCGAGGCCGAACAAGAGCCGGCCGTTTGAAGCGACATCGACCGTTGCCAACTCCTTGGCCAGTTCCACCGGGTTTCGCTGCGGAAGAATGATGATGCCTGTACCCAGGCCGATGCGTTCGGTCTGGCCAGCGAGAAGGCCCAACCAGACGGAGGGATCGGCCATCGGCGTTTGCGGCGGCGCGGGCGACGGCGGGGCCTGGGGGTCCGGCAGCACGACGTGCTCGCCGGTCCAGAGCGACTCGAAGCCCGCGGCTTCCGCCGCTCTTGCCGCGCTGCACGCCACCTCGGGCTGCGCACAGATTCCGTTGTTGATACCGAACAGTCCAATCTTCAAGGAATCCTCCGAAACCGGTCGACTGGCTAGGATAGCGTGCCCATGGTTTCTCCTGAGCAAGCCACCCCGCACGGCTCCGACGCCGCTCGCGTCGTCGAGCAGCAAGCCTTCGAGGGCTGGCCGGCTGCCGAAACCGTACCGCTAGGTGAGTGGCGACTCCGAGCGAATCGTGGTGTAACGAACCGTGCCAACTCGGTGTGGGCGGTTGGCACCCCAGGGATCGGGACGGAGGCCGCGATCGAATTGGTCGAGGCGTTCTATCGAGCGCGCAACCAGCCGCCGATCTTCCAGCTTTCACCGCTCACCCGACCGACAGAACTCGACACGGCACTCGCCGAGCGCGGATACGAATCGTACGCGCCCGTGACCGTGCAAGTGGCGAATGCTAGCAACGTCGCCGCAGGACAAGCCCGCGCAGGATCAGCCCGGGATGGACTGGAACTCGAGGTCCACAGCCGGCTACCGGAGCCCTGGTTCGAAATTTCGGGAACCCAGGGGCGCTACGTTGGCGAAGCCACCCTCGTGTATCGCCGGATGATGGAGCGGATCGCGTCGCGCGCGGGTTTCGTGTTGGCTCGCCGCGCCGGTGAGCCCGTTGGCGTCGGCCTCGGGGTAAGCGGCGCAGGCTGGGTGGGTGTCTTCTCGATGCTCACGCTAGGCGAGCATCGCTGTCTCGGGATCGGGCGCGAGATCCTGCGCGAGATCGCCCGTTGGTCGGTGATTCGCGGAGCCAACCATCTCTACTTACAGGTCGAAGCCGACAACGAAGCGGGTCAGGCGCTCTACGCCGGCGCAGGCTTCGAGACCCTCTACGAGTACCACTATCGGCGTTGGGCCCCGGTCCGTCGCGGTTCCTATGCCGGATCGCCACGCGGGTAGCTTCGTCCGCGTCCGGTATTCCGTGTGCCTGGTCCTGTGGGTCGACCCGGGCTCGGCTCGGTGAGGTCTCTCGGATCCGTTTGCGACCCTCACTAGCCATCCCTCCCCGCCGAAGAGCCGCGTTGTCGTCCGCGTCGCCTTGTCGGCGAGAGCAGGAGCGATGCGGAGATGGACACCAGCGCGGCGATCATCGGGAATCGGAACCCGACGCGCCGATAGATTGTTGTCCCTGTTGCGGGTCTCGCGTCTACGACAAGCTCACCGGGAGTGCCCGGCAAGAGCCGCGCCACGACGTTGCCACGTGCGTCGATCGCCGCGGTCAGACCCGTATTGGTGGCACGTAGAATGGGTCGACCCGTCTCGATCGCGCGAAACACGGCGGCAGCGAGGTTTTGTTCCATCGCCTCGACGGATCCGAACCACGCTTCATTGGAGAGATTCACGAGGAGTCCGGCGCCCGCATCGGCATGCGCTCGGGCCAGGCCCTCGAACAGGATCTCGTAGCAGATGAGCGGGCCTAACATCGTGGTTCCGGCCTTGAGTACTTTCGATCGGGCTCCCGGTGTGAGGTCACCCACCGTCGGCGAGAGCGGGGGTGGGGCTCGCTCGCCGAAGGGGAGCAATCGCACCTTGTCGTAGCTGTCGACCGTCGTACCGCTGGCATCGAGCAGAAGCGCTGCATTGAAGAGATGCCCGTCCTCGAACCGTGGGGCTCCGAGCAGCAGCCAGGCGACTCCGTGGGGCGCGAACGCTTCAGTGACGAGGTCCTGGTTGGCCGGCCAGGGGGCTGCGAGAGCAGTCTCCGACCAGACGACAATGTCTACCGATCCAACGGAGCGCGTTTGACGAAGGAGCTGAGCCACGGCGGCGGAGACTTCGCTCGGGCGAGGCTTCCGGACCGAGGGCCGTGCTCCTTGGATCAGGGCCACGCGGACGCCGTCTTCGGAAGGCGAGTGCTCGGCGGCAACGACGACCGTCCCCTCGCTCAGCTGCGGACCCTGTGCCACGCGATAGAGAGCAGGAAGCACGATCAACGTGAGACCGAGCGCGAGCGCGATCCCGGCTCGTCGGTCGGATGCGCGGGTCGACACCAGGTCGGCGGCACCGGCTCCCACCAGCGCCAGCGCTGCGGAGACGCCGAGCACGCCGAGAATCGCGGCAAGCTGGGCGAGGCCTGGGACCGGAGCAAGGCTGTAGCCGAGCAACATCCACGGAAGCCCCGAGAACGCCGTGGATCGAAGCCACTCTCCGGTCGTCCAGGCAAGGGCGAACCGGATCGACCGCCCGGGCGATGGATCGGCGCCGCTCGTGAGGCCGGCCGCCAACATTGCGGAGCCTGCACCAAACACCTGCGCCACTCCAAGCGCTGCCAGGCCCCCCCAAGGTAGGGACAGTTCAAAGAAGTTGGCGAAGCCCTGGGCGCCCGGAATCCACGGCGTCGTCAGGGTCGCGACCGTCCCGGCGCACCAACCCAGCCACAAGCGGCCCGCCAAGGTTTGGCCCCTCAAACACCACGCGAGCGGCGACAGTGCGAGGAAGGCGAGCGGCCAGAACCCCCAGTCAGGTTGAGCGAGGCCGACGGCGAGACCAGAGGCAACGGCTGCAACGGTGCGCTTGAACAGGGGTCGGGATGACATTCGATCGGTAGCATAGGACGCGAGTGGAAGAACGAACGCCCATCTCCCGACGCTGGCCGGCCATCCTGTTGGCCATTGCGCTCGCGGCACTCGCGGTGCTGGTAGCGCTCGACAGTGCGCAGCTGTCGAACCGGCCCTTCCCGGGTTTCCTCGTCTGGGACAACGGCTACCTCGTGTCCTTCCACAATTCGAACTGGACCGGACCCAGCGAGGGGCTTCCACTGAACGGCGGTCGTATCACCACGGTGGACGGCACCCCGTTCGCGGGAGGGCGGGATCTTCTCGAACGTGCCGCCGCGCGACCGGTCGGAACGCTGATCGAGTACGAAGTCCTGACCACTGAAGGCCGCCGCACCTACCGCGTAGCCACGATGCCGTTCGGGATCGCGGACTACATCGGAACGATCGGAATCTATCTCTGGAACGCGCTCATCTGCTTCGCGATCGGGGTAGCCGCACTGTTTCTTCGGCCGGACCATCGCCAGAGCAGGGCCTTTGCCACTGCGATCGTCTTGCTCGGCCTGGTCCTTGCGCTCGCGATCGACTTGAACACGACCTACCGCTTCGTCGCGGCGTACCTGGTGGTCGAAGCGGTGTTGCCGGGCGCCATCATTGCCTTCGGACTGTTATTCCCGATCGAATGGATCGGAGTCAAGACCAGTCGATGGGTCTTCTCCCTCATTCTCGGAGTCGGCGCTGCACTGGGTTTGGCAAATGCATTTTGGTTCTACTCCGATCCGGGTCTCGCTCGTCAGATCACGAACGTCGCCTGGGTCGCGATCGGCTCGAGCGGGATCGGGCTGACCGCCGTATTCGGGTACGCACTCCTGCACGCGTCGGCCGAGCGCCAACGAGTTCAAGCAGCCATTGTCTTCACGGGCGCCATCGTCGCTTTCATGTTTGGCGGCATGGGCCTTCTCTCGTTCTTCCTGCTCGGCTGGACGTTCTCGCTGACGTGGGTCGTCGGACTCCTCTTCTTCTTCCCGCTGACCGTCCTCTACGCGATCGTCCGACACGATCTCTTCAACGCCGAACGGTTCATCCGCCTGACGCTGGGCTATGCGGTGGCAACTGCCGCTGTCGCGACGGCCTATGCCGGGGGCGTGGTGTTTCTCGACGTAATGATCTCGCCGGTCGCCGCGCGGGGCCCCGGCGCGTCATTCGTCTTGTTGTTGGGTCTGGCCATCGGATTCGAACCGTTGCGTAGCGCGGTCCAGAACGGCGTGGACAAGTACTTCTACCGATCCGTGGTCGATGCCGGGAGCGTCCTCGAATCGTCATCGGCCTCCTTCGCGGCTCTTGGAGACCGCAACGCAGTCATGGCCGAGCTGGAGCGGCAACTCGAGACAGCGCTGGGTCTCGAATGGATCCACGTGAGTCCGAGCATTGACGGCGGCACCGAACCCGCGTTCGCCGAACCCCTCGTCTATCGCGAGGAGACGCTTGCCTGGATTCTCGTCGGCCCCAAACGATCGGGCGCCCCCTTCTCCACGTCGGACCGCGACCTCGTACGTGGCATGGGGCGCCAATGCGCACTCGCTCTGCGCAACCTCGAATCCCTCAGCGAACTTCGGGACGCCCAGCATGATCTGCTCCGCAGCGAACGACTCGCCGCGATCGGGGAGTTCTCGCGCGCCGTCGCGCACGGGATCCGAAATCCGCTCGCCAGCATTCGAGCGGCCGCACAGGTGGCCGGAGCCCGCTCGACCGAGGCGGCGGTGGAAGAGCCGCTCGCCGATGTGATTCAGGAGGCCGACCGGCTCGATTCCAGGATTCGCGCCCTGCTCGACTACTCCCGGCCGTTCGATCCCGCGATGCAGAACGTCGACCTCGGAACCGTCCTGGACGATGTGGCCGCATCGCTCCGGGCGCAAGCTAGCCGTCAGGTCCCCGCGCCAACCGTCGAGATCCATCGTCCCGAGACGATTCGCGCCACGACCGACCCGGCGCTTCTCGCGGAAGTCCTGCTGGAACTCGGTTCGAATGGGCTGCGCGCGATGAACAGCAACGGCACCCTGTCGATCGACGCGTCGGTGGGCGCAGACTCGGCGTTGCGATTCACCATTTCCGATCAGGGTCGGGGAATTCCTCCGGGCCAGGAGGAACGCGCCTTCGAGCCGTTCTTCACGACCCGGAGCGACGGCTCCGGTCTTGGACTGCCCACGGTTCGCAAGATCGTCGAGGCACTGGGTGGCGAGCTGCAACTCGTCCGCAGCGGCGAGACAGGATCGACCTTCTCGGTCGCGCTCTAGGCGCGCGGTCGCGCGAACTCAAGGCTGCGGGATCGAGAGACCAATGTGATCTTCGACGATTCCCTCGTCGCTCGCGTCGATGCGGCCGTCCCCGGAGAGGTCGCAATCGGGGTTGAAGAACGGGTCCCCGACGCGTGTCCCGGACAGGAGACTGACGAGGCCGACATCGGTGGCGTCGACGAGGCCAGAGTTGTTCACGTCGGGATCGGGCAACGTGACCTGGATGGCCGTGGGAACGGCACCGTCATCAATCAAGATGGCGTCCGTATTCGCGTCGTCGAAGGCCACGCCACCGTCATCAACGAACACCGAGGCACCTCGACTGTCGACCACAGTGAGGACCTCGAAGAACGGGTCACCGTCCGTGTCCGGCGACGTGATTCGGACGACCCCGTTTGTCGAGATCGCAACGTTCGCAACCCCCGCCGGGTCAGCAACGTTGCCGAGGCGATCCAGCGGCAAGACGCGAAGCTCGGTCGGGTTCCCCGCCCCATCATCGGCGAGGACCGTAACCTGGAGAATCTCGTAGAGAGCGCGCCTGCCGGCATCGTCGAGTCCGGGGCGCAGGGCGCGATGGCTCGCGGCGCGGAAGGTCGCCGGATCCGGGATCTCGCCAATGCCGTAGCGGAGCACCTGCCCCGATCGACCGGTCACCAGAGAGACCGTCTGCGCGGATCCATCAACGGGAATCGTGAAACGCTCGCCCACTTTCGGGTCGGCAGGATCAGGCTCGTAGGCGGGTTCGATCTCGACCGCCAACAGCCCGCCTGGCGTCGCCGGAGCCGGTGCCGCGCCCCCAAAATCGAGCGCACGGTGGGGATCGGTTCGTGGCAAGAAGGGGAGTTCCGTCATGACCATCGGTCCATCGGGCACCACGCCACCCAAGTACCCCGAGTGCATCGGGCCTGCATAGGCCGCGGCGCCGACCACCATGCGCAGCTCGGCGCCGTTCGGACCGCCCGCAGCCAGATATAGGCCGCCGCGTGCCTGGCCTCCTTGTGCGAGCACCATTGTCCGCCCAAGAGGATCGAGTTCCGCCTCTTCGATTGCGAAATCGAGCGGATCGCCGTCGAGTTCGGTGATGCCGACATATCCGTCGCCATCGAGATCACCGAATGCCACCACGATCACGGGGACCCCGGCCAGGGACGGCGGATCTACTGGCGTTCCCGGCTGCGAGGCCGGTGCACCCGCGGAGGCTCCAACCACGAAAGCCACTGGGAGTCCCTGGCCGAAGGGTTCCGCAATGCTGATCGGGGCCGCCGCCGGCGTCGGAGTCGGTGGGAAGGAGCCCGAGAAACCGGTGATTCCGGTCCGAAGCACGAGGTCCGCGTCGCCGATGGCCCACCCCTCGATCACATCATCGCTCGTCCCGGAGACTCCGTCTGGGCCCGGCCGGACCCACGGTGCACCGGCCACGATCTCGGCCGGCCTTCCCGTGGCCTGGTCGAGCAGGTCCAGATGGAGGAGTAGGTCGGAGGGGCTGGAGAAGAAGACTGCACAAGAGTTTCCGAACGACGCAAGGGCCACGGCGACCGTGGCGGCGAGCAGTATGTTAGGGCGGCTCACGGTAGGGGTACCTGTATCGGCAGTGCGTTCGAAAGGATCGGAAGCGTGTCCCCGGGTTCGAGAACGAAGAGACGGACGGATGCCGCCCCGGCCGGGAAGCCCGACGGCAAGACGACGGAGATCGTCGACCCATCAATCGAGGCGACCTGGGCCTGCGGTGTGGGGGTTCCGGCGGCGGCGAGCGCGGCGACGTCCGCGGGGTCGACTCCGTCCGCGAGCGCGGGATCGGTTCCCGAGAATCCGCCCTGCGCCAGCGCAACGCGGACGTAGCTCACGCCGTCGACGTCGCTGGTGACCAGGAACTGAAGCGGGTAGGCCACCTGAACCAGATCGTCGCCAGGGAACACCCCACGTACGACCACCAGGCGACTGGAACCTCTGCTCGCCAACGCCTCCGAAAGCAGCAGTGTCGGATCTGTCGGTCCGGCCCAGCCGGGGATCACGGTCGCCGCGACCAGGGCTAGAGCCCACCCGAGGGTCCGCGCGATTCCTTGGAGTGTCATTCGGCAATGCTCCATGCTCAATTTCCCAACCCGAACTTCTCGAGGCGGTAGCGGAGGGTGTGGCGCGTCAGACCGAGCAGGAGAGCCGCCCGTTGGCGGTTTCCACCGGCGCGCTCAAGCGCCTGTCGGATCAGATCCTGCTCGAGCTCGGCGAGCTGCACACCTTGCTCGGGGAGCAAATACGCCGCTCCGGTAGACGCGGATTCGCTGGGCTCCTTCAAGAATCCGGCGAAAGCCCGCGCGTCGAGCTCGTCGTTCGTGCTCAGCAAGACGGCGCGTTCGAGGACGTTGCGAAGCTCGCGCACGTTGCCGGGCCACGGGTAGTGGCGTAGCTCTCGCACGGCTTCGGGGGCAACCTTCACTTGTCGGCCGTAGAGCCGGCCGAGGTCCTTCACGAAATAGTCAATGAGCAGGGGAATATCTGAACTCCGCTCGCGCAGGGACGGCACGACGAACGCCAGGACCTGAAGGCGGAAGAGAAGATCCGCGCGGAACTCACCCGCCTCGACCGCTGCATCGAGATCTCGGTTCGACGCCGCGATCACGTGCACGTCGACCTCCACATCGTGATTGGAGCCGAGGCGACGAACGCGCTTGTCCTCGATCACCTTCAACAACTTCGACTGGAGTTCGGGGCCGGCGTGCCCGATCTCGTCGAGGAACAGTGTGCCGCCGGCCGCGGCCTCGAACAGTCCGGTGCGCGAGGTCTTGGCATCCGTGAACGTCCCGCGCTCATGCCCGAACAGTTCCGCCTCGATCAGGCTCTCGGGCATCGCCGTGCAGTTCACTTCCAGGAATGGTCCCGTCCCAAGGCGTTCATGAATGGCGCGGGCCAAGCGTCCCTTGCCGGTACCGGTCTCGCCTGTGAGCAGAATCGGAGGACGGATTCCTGGGCGAAGCGAGGCCTCCGCCAAGCGATCGACCTGCTCGAGAATGCGGAGCACGTCCGGATGCGCACCCACCACGCGAGCCGAATCGGAGTGATCACGCGAACGGTGGTAGGTGAGTTCGCGGGTCTCACGTTCTCGCTGCAACAATCGCTCGACTGTGAGAACGAGTTCGTCCAGGTCGAGTGGCTTTTGCAGGTAGTCGGCAGCGCCCCCGCGCATCGCATGCACGACATCGGGAACCGAACCGTAGGCCGTCATCAGCAACACTGGAATGGTTGCATCGATATCGTGGATCGACTCCAGCAGATCGAGTCCAGATCCATCGGGCAACCTAACATCTAGAAGAACGAGATCTGCGCCGTGCTCGGCGATCGACTTCCGACCTGCGACTAGCGACCCTTCGATGCGAACATCGTGGCCGGCATCCTGGAGCACCAACCCAATCTGCTTTGCAAGGACGGCCTCGTCGTCGATGACTACAATTGAGGGCATGTAGGAACTCTACCCGATGGCGACACCGTCGCTAAGCGAGACGACGATTATGTTCACATCTCCTTCGTCCGTTCTCCCATCGCGAACTTCGTCCAGTCAATGCATCACAACCGGGTTGCCGATCACTTGCGTGATACCACGCGAGCCGGTGTGATTTGACGCAGCCTTTCGGCTGAATAGCGTTCTCCTTGCTCCTCTGACTGGCATGCACATTGCTCATGCAGCGCGAGATGGGAGCTTGTTCATCGATTCGGCTACTGGTCGTGGATGACGACCGAATCCTCCGAGAGTCTCTTGCCCAGTTCCTCGAACTTCACGGCAAGCAGGTCGTCGCCGTGGATTGCGCGGTGGCAGCCCGCGCGGCGCTCGACCAGGAGCGCTTCGACGCGTTCGTGTTCGACGTGGGCCTTCCGGATGGAAACGGTCACACCCTCGTCGAACCTCGGCATGCCGGACGCACACTCATGATCAGTGCGCAGCCGGGCTTCGAGAGCGAACGTCCAGCCCATGGCGCCCGGTGTATCAGCAAGCCCTTCGACCTGCTGCTTCTGAACCAGATCATCGACGAGCTGACCGCCCGCGCCTAGCAACTCCTTCGGCATTGCATGCCGACGGTGAGCTGCATCACAACCATGTCGGGATGCCTGCGCGAGACCACGCACTTCCCGGCCGATCTGCGTGAGGACCCGCACCGCTCCCGACTAGAGCCACCTCCGGGCGTCGCTCCAACGCTGATAGGATGGCATCGTATTTGCGTAGGCCATCGGCATGACTCAGCTCGCACTTCGCCGATCCGGCCGTCCCTCGCCGATCCACCCGCACGGCCGACGCCGCAGCCAACAGCCGGGCTCTGAAGACCCGCCGGTTCACGAGGATCGAATGGTCTCCGACCCACTTGCCTGGGAGGGCGCCGGGGCCGGGCCCAAGATCCTTCTCTACTCCCATGACACCTTCGGGCTCGGGAACATCCGACGAACCTTGGCGCTGGCCGAGGCGCTGGCCGAGGCTTACCCGCTGGGCGCGGTCCTCATCGTGACCGGTTCGCCGGTCATCCACGCGTTTCGCATTCCCGATGGTGTGGACTACATCAAACTTCCATCCTTGGATCGGGTCGAGGCGGATCGGTACGAACCGCGCTTCCTCGGGGCCTGGGACAAAGAAGTGCGGGCAACGCGTTCGTTGCTCCTGCGTCACGCCATTCTCGGCTTTGCACCGGACCTGATGATCGTGGACAAGCGTCCGGGCGGGATCGATGGCGAACTGATCGAATCGCTCGAGGCCGCTCGCCAGAGTCCTCGGCCGCCCAGAGTCGTGCTTGGAATGCGAGACATCCTCGACGCACCTGAACGAACACGCTCCGCGTTTCGCGCGTCGGGGAGCTTCGATCTGATCCGATCGTACTACGACGAAGTGTGGATCTATGGAGATCGCGCTTTGTTCGACGCCACCGAGGCCTACGACTTCCCCGAGGACGTCCGCCGCCGAACCCGCTTCTGCGGCTACCTGGGTCGCTCCGTCCCGACGTTGCCTCCGAAGGAGGGTCCCCGCCGCGTCGTCGTGGCCACCGGAGGTGGCGGCGATGGGAGCGAGATGATCTCTGCCTACCTCCGCGGCTTGATGTCGCTGCCGAGATCGTTTGACTTCCGAACCACCGTTGTGCTCGGTCCCCAGATGCCGAGCACTCGTCGCGCCGAGTTGCTCCGCGAGCACGGCCATCTTGCCGACGTCGACTTCGTCGACTTCGACCCAGAACCCCTCGAACGTTATGCGCAAGCGGATGTGGTCGTCTCGATGGCCGGATACAACACGGTCTGCGAGCTGCTTTCGGTCGACCGGCCCGCAATCCTCGTACCGCGCTCCGAGCCGGTCGAGGAGCAGTTGATCCGAGCGCGCTGTCTCGCGCGCCTGGGCAGCTTCCAGATGATCGAACCGAGCGAACTCTCCCCGGAAACACTGATCGGGAAAGTCGTCGACCTGCTCAGGAACCCAGTGGGCCCGGCGTGGCGCCCCTCCCTCGGCGCGATCCCGACCATCCAGGCTCGCGTCGCGGCGTTGATGGACGAGACCGCGTCGTGATCTCGGGATCGGGATCGATCGCAGTCATCCTGAGCGGTTTTCCCAGGCTGTCGGAGACCTTCGCGCTGCCGGAACTCCTGGCATTGCGGGCGGAAGGTGTGCTTGGGCCCGTGCTTGCCCTGAAGGATGGGGACAACGCTCCCGGCCAGCCGGCAGCGGCCGAGTTCGCGGACATCGTCGAGCATGTTCCAGAGGGCAGTGACGCGTTGCGCGAAGACTGGGTCAGTAGCCGCATCGCGCGCTCGCGAGCCGTCGCCATCCACGCCTACTTCGCGCACGAGCCGGCACGGGTGGCGGAGCGGGCCGCCAACAGGCTCGGCGTTCCGTTTGGATTCAGCGCCCACGCGAAGGATGTCCGCAAGCCGGCTCAGACCGCGCTCCGGACCAGGATCCAAGGAGCACGATGCGTCGTCGCCTGCAATTCCGATGTTGCATGCACGCTCGAGGCGGCTGGAGCCGTTGTCGACCTGATCCCGCACGGGGTCGACACAGAGCATTTCGCCCCTCGCTGTGCAATCCCATCTGATCGCCTGCGAATCCTCGCCGTCGGACGTCTCGTCGAGAAGAAGGGATTCGCATCCCTTCTCAGCGCGTGCAGCGAACTCGAGACTGATTTCACGCTTCGCTTCGTGGGGCAGGGACCCGAAGAAGCCGCGCTGCGGCGCCAGGTGCGCATGCTCGGGATCGAGCACCGTGTCGTATTCCAAGGCCTCCGCACGCATGAAGCACTACCGGACGAGTTCGCGGCTTGTGATGTCGTCGCGGTCCCCTCGATCGTCGACCCGGCCGGTGATCGAGACGGCCTGCCGAACGTACTACTGGAGGCGATGTCCTCGGGTCGGGCCGTCGTCGGCACTCGCGCCGGCGCCATCGCATCCGCCCTGCGAGACGGCTTCAACGGATTGTTGGTCGACCCCGGGGAGCCGACGCAGCTCGCTGCCGCGTTGAGCCGACTTCGGAACCCGGACCTGAGGCGGACGCTCGCCGAGAACGCCAGGCAGACGGTGATCGATCGATTCGATGTCCGGGCGCGATCCCGCGCGTTCGCGGAGGTTCTCATCAAGCGGTACGGAATCGATGTCTGAACGAGGCGCCCCGGGCATCGGCTACGTGCTGAAGGGCTATCCCCGGATGTCCGAGCTGTTCATCGCGAGCGAGATCCATCGGCTGGAAGCCAACGGGCTCCACCTGGACATCTTCGTGATCAAACCGCCGGACGAGCAGCGGCGGCATGCGGTGGTGGATCGGATCGAGGCGGAGCCCCACTACCTTCCCTCTTTCAGCTCGGTCTCCGGCACGAGCGGGCCGCGCTGGCTTCGCGAGAACCTCCCGCTCGCCCTTCCCGCCTTGCTCCGCGTGGGCAGCCGCCACCCTGTCGGGCTCCTGCGTTCTGCGGCGCGCGCTCTGGGCCAGGCCGTCCGCGCGCGCCGAAAGCGCTGGGATCTTCCGCGCAAGCTCTATCTGAAGGAGTTCTTCCAGGCCGTCGTACTCGCCGATGCGGTGCGCCAGCGAGGCGCCATCCGGCATCTCCACGCGCACTTCTGCCACGGCGCAACGACCGTCACGTGGCTGGCGGCCGGAATCCTCGACCTGGAGTTCTCCTTCACCGCCCACGCCAAGGACATCTATCAGGCGAAGCTCAACCCGGCCGGGTTGTTGGCGCGAAAGCTCCGCGCCGCGCGCTTCGCCACGACGTGTACCGAAGCGAACCGAAAGCACCTCGAGGCGCTCTGCCCGGAGGCGGAGGTCCATCGGATCTATCACGGACTCAACGCAGATTTCGAGCGCCTCCTGGAACAGAAATCCCTGAGCCCGTCCGCGAACCGGGACTTCGAAGTCCTCGCGGTGGGGCGGCGAGTGGCCAAGAAGGGTTTCGACACGTTGGTCTCGGCTTGCGCGGTCGCTCGGGATCGCGGACGCCCGTGGACGCTTCGGCTGGTCGGTGAAGAAGGGGAGGCGAGCGACGCCTTGCGTTCGCTGGTGCGCGACTCGCGCCTCGAGAATCATGTGTGCTTCGAAGGACCGGTTCTCCAGGACGAGCTCTTGATCCGCATGCGCCGAGCCGACGCCGTGGCACTCCCCTGCCGAATCACGGTCAACGGGGATCGCGATGGGATCCCCAATGTCCTGGTCGAAGCGATGGCCGCCGGGACGCCGGTGATCTCAACCCCGGTCTCGGGCATTCCTGAACTCGTCGTCGATGGCCAGAATGGTCTTCTGGTCGAACCCGACCAGCCGGCCGCACTCGCTGATGCCATCGATCGGCTGGTCGATGATCCCGCTTGCGCAGCCCGGTTGGCGCGAGCGGGTCGCCATAGCATCGGCGAACACTTTGACGCGCAGCGCGAAGTGGTGCGTCTCGAAGCCCTCCTTCGCGAAGCGCTCGAGGCTGCGACGTGAGCCGGGCAGGAGGCGACGGCAATCCCTTCATCCATCTCGGGAAGCGCTTTCTTCCCGAAATCAGGGCGGTACGTCGCCGACTGATCCTCTCGCTCACGCTGGGTTGGGTGGCCATCGTGGCCGGGTTGTTGGCGCCCTGGCCGCTGAAGTGGTTGATCGACTCGGTGCTTCCCGGCGACGGTCTCCCCGGCCGCTTCGCAGAGTGGTCGGCCGGACGAAGCACCTTGGAACTCTCCGCGTGGGTGGCCGGCGTGGCATTCATTGCATCGGCACTGGTGGTCGTCGCCGGTAGCGCCCAGAAGCTGGTCGATGCCGGGACCCGTGAACGTCTGGCCATGACGATCCGGATGGACATGCTGCGGCACCTGGGGCGCCTCTCCCCGGACACAACCGGCGATCAACGTAGCGGCGAACTCGTTAGTCGACTGGTCGCCGATACCGGAACCTTCGTGCGCCTGTTCACCAAGACTGCGCCCGCACTGGCCCGGCACGCGGCAACCATCTTGTTGACCCTCGGCGCGATGTTCTGGTTGGCGCCGATGCTCGGAGTCCTGGGTTGCATCGTCGTTCCCATCCTGGCGTGGATCGCGAGATCCTTCGCTGCTGATCTGGCCGAGGCCGCGCGCCAGAAGCGAAAGAACGAAGGTGCGCTCGCCGCACTCTCCCAGGAGATCGTCCAGGGCATGACCACGCTCCAGGCCTCGGGAGGCGTCGCAGCGGCTCAGGCGCTGTTCGAACGATCCGCCGCCGAGGCATTGGGCGCCGGTGTTCGCGAGGTGCGCGTCGCAGTATCACTGGAGCGCCTGTTGCAGTTGGCCCAAGCCGCTGTCTTCGCAGGCGTGCTGCTGATCGGCGCGCTGCTTGTCGTTCGCGGCCAGACGACCGTGGGCGCATTGACGGTATTCGTCGCCTACATCAGCCAACTGCTGAAGCCGATCGAGAAGATCAATGAACTTGCCGGCGCGCTCGCACGGGGCCTGGCGTCGGGAGAGCGCATCGTCGCGGTTTTGGAACGCAAGATCCGCGTCGTGGATCGACCGGACGCATTGCCCATCCCCAAGGTCGCCCTGCCCGTCGAGTTCCGGAACGTCCAGTTTCGGTACCCGGGGATGGAGCGCAATGTGCTCGAGTGCGTCGACCTCCGAATCGAGCCCGGCGAGCTGACCGTACTCGCAGGAAGCAGCGGAAGCGGAAAGAGCACGATCGCCCATCTCATCACGCGTCTCTTCGAGCCAGACCACGGGGAGATTCGTATCGGGGGCCGGCCGCTCGACGAGATCCAGTTGGACTCTCTACGCGCGCGCACTGCGTTCCTATCCCAGCGCGGTCACTTCTTCGCCGGAACCCTGCGCGAAGCCTTGTGCTTCGGACACGATCAACACTCGGATGAATCCCTGTGGGAGGCGCTCTCACGGGTCGAACTCGAGAGCTTCGCTCGTGCCTTGCCCGGCCAGCTCGACGCCGCCCTCGGTGAGGACGGAACCAACTTGTCCGGCGGCCAACGACGCCGACTGGGCCTGGCGCAGGTCATCTTGTGTGATCGGCCGTTGGTGGTCCTCGATGAACCGACCGCCGGGGTCGATGCCGAATCGCAGAGGGTGATCCTTGGCACGTTGATCTCGCTGGCCAGCGACCGGACCATGCTCGTGATCAGTCACCGGGGCGGCGTTCGAGAGATCGCCGACGTCATCCTCCAGCTCGCGGGGGGTCGCATTCGGCGAATTCACGCCGCCCGATCTCCCAGGCGGGCGACCGGATGAGCGACGTTGCGCCCGGCCCCGTGTTCTGCCCGATCTGGCACCTCCACCCCGGAGGATCGGCGGCCGATGATGCCTGCGCGGGTGTCTTCGAGCATGCAGGTCAGCGACTCGAGCTTGGGATCCCCCCAGACTGGGAGGCAGCACTTCCGTCCGACGAAGAGTGGGGGATCGAGTGGAACAAGTTCTACTTCGGGCTCGAGCTCGCACAGGCCTACGCTCGCAATGCAGAGCACCGCTACCTCGCGGCCTGGGAAGAACTCGTCTCGTCGTGGATCGAGCAGGCTCCGACCCGGTTCAGCTCGACCGACGTCACGGCCAGGCGCGTCCAGAACTGGATCTTCGCGTGGTCGCGTTTCGCGGCAACGCCCGGGTTCCGCGCGCTCCGACCCGGACTGGCCGATCAACTGCGGGATAGTCTGGCCGCCCAGACGGAAGAAATTCGAAACAACCTTACCCGCGAGAGAAACCACCGGACCCTCGAGCTGTTCGCTCTCACCCTCGTCGCGATGGGATGCCCGGGCCTCGACCCGGATGGCAAGCTGCTGAACTTCTCGGCTTCGGCGCTGGAGTCGAACGCGCTCACCGATCTCCTGTCCGACGGCGTGCAGCGCGAACGCTCGACGCACTATCACATGATCGTACTCCGCTACCTCCTGGCCTTTCGGGAGAATGCGCGCAGATTCGACGTGCCTGTGTCCGCGTGCTTCGACGACCGCGTTCAGCGAGCTTGCGACTTCGCACTCCACGTCCACCGACCGGACGGCACGATCCCGATGCTCTCGGACTCCGACTCCGGGAACTACCTCGACCTGCTCGGGCTCGCGGCAGATCTCTACGATCGAGACGACTACCGCTTTGTCGCCACTTCCGGACGCAAGGGCAAACCCCCGCGCGAGCGACGCGGAAGTTTCCCCGAGGCCGGGTACATCACCAGCCGAGCGAGCTGGCAGCAGACAGAAGCAGGTCCATCGGACGATGCCCATCTCTTGTTCGACTGCGGGCCCGTCGGTGACGGCGGACACGGCCACTACGATGCCCTTCATCTCGACCTGTTCGAGAGCGGTGCGCCGCTCGTTCTCGACCCCGGTCGCTACACGTACGAAGAATCGGAACCCAACTGGCGCCGCTGGTTCAAGAGAACCCGGGCGCATAACACCGTCTGCGTGGATGGGTTGGATCAGACCCCATACAGGAAGGGGAAACCGCGACTCGGAGCGGCCTGCGCTTCGCTGATTGAACGTGCATCTTCGAGCGGAATCGATTCGATGCTCGGCAGCGTCGAGAGCCCTTGCTATCCCGCTCGACATCAGCGGCGGGTGTTCCAGATTGACTCGGGCTACTGGATCGTGATCGATCGGCTGGATTCGCCGCGACGCCATCGGTTCGAACTTCTCTGGCATCTAGCACCCGAAGGCGGTCAACCCACGACCGATCGCGATGCGGCGGCCGTGACCGTCGAGACGACCCAGGCGTGGCTCGAGATCTGGCCCGGAGACGATGTCCAGATCGAGGAGGGTTGGGTCGCGCGGCAGTACGGAATCCGAGAGGCGGCACCCGTGGTCGTCTCGTCCCAGGCCGGCAACCACGCACACTTCGTGACCCTGATCGCCGGGGCGCGCTGCCGGGGAGCGCGGCTCGCTTCGATTGACCTCGAAGAGGACGTTTCCAGTATCGACGTCTGCCACCCCGATGGGCGACAGGATCAAATCCTCTGGCGCGAGCACCCGGCCGCGAGGATCGACGTCGCGGATGCACGGTTCGACGCCTCATGCATGCTAGGCCGCAGCTCCTGCTCGGAACAGATTGACCATCCGATTCGATGGGAGGTTGCATCATGCCGCTCCGTTCAACGCGGCCAGCGACGGACCGCAAAATTCGAGCCGCCTCAAGCCGTGCACTTCGACGCCGGCTCCGACTCCTGGCGCGGTAGCCGACGATGATGGTTTCCAAACTGCTATTGGCCCGAGATGATCTGCTACCACAGCGAGACCTACTGTTGGATGACGGCGCCCTTTCGGCCCTGCTCTCCACTTCGGGAGACGCATCGGGGAACGCGCTCCGCTTTCGGCGGGTTCGCACCAAGTACCGCTTCGGCGCAAGTCTTCGCACACTCTATCGATCCGATCGGACGATCTCGGGTGAGCCGGTTCTCATGTCGATGCGAACCTTCACACAGGGAAGCGGGCCCCAGCAATTCAACATCGCAGCCGACCGGGCCCGTCTGAATCCCTGCCTTGCCCCCTCGGGTCAGCTCGTCGGGTTGGACACGGTCTTTTGGCGTTTCCCCAACGACCGCAAGCTCCGTGGCCTGGCAGAACTGCACGCTGGAACGGGCGGGCTTGCGGAGGCGCTGGGCCGATCGTGCAGATCGGACTTTGTCGCCTACGCCCCAGAAAAATCCGCGACGGTTCGCTGCCGGGGCGACGAAGACGACATCCTGGCGTACGCAAAGCTCTACGCGAATCCCGAGGAGACGAAGAGTGCCCAACGCGCGGCAGGGCTTCAGCAGAGTCTCGCGGCCGACGCACGATTTCGGCTGCCCCGGTTGCTCAGCGCTCGGGCCAACGACCGGCTGTTGGTCTTCGAGGCGCTCGCCGGCGCACCCTTTTCGACCCTCAGCGGCAGCATCGCCCTGCGCGCAATGCGAGACCTTGGTGAGTCACTCGCCGGGTTCCACGCGCTGAAGGTCCCGGCCGGGACCCCGCCCTTCGCTCGGACCGGGACTACTCGCCTAACGACCGCAGCGGCGGTGATCTCGCAAGTACGACCGGACCTTCATGCCAAGGTCTTCCAATTGCGCGACCAACTCGCCGCGGGTGCACCGACCGGGGCGACTGCTGACGTCTGTCTACACGGAGATATCCACCCCAAGAACGTGCTGTGGGATGGCCACCGAGCGTGCATCATCGACCTCGACCAGGTGGCATCCGGCCCCGCTGTCTGCGACCTGGCGAGCTTCATCGCTGCCGCTGTTACCGCTGACATCGCGGAGTGGCCCTTTCCGGGAGGGATGCCGGGTGTGCGTGCCTTTCTCGATGGCTACGGCACGGCGGGACAGTTGCCCGCACCCGAAGCGTTGCGCTGGAATACGGCCGCTGCGCTCCTGGCCGAACGTGCCCTACGCGCAGTGAACCGGATCCGACCCCGAACTCTGGTCCGCCTCGATTGTGTTCTCGATGCGGCGACCGCCGCGATGCAGGGTGCCTACGATGCGTAGAGCGCTCGTCATGCACAGTCAGCATCTGCTCGGATTGGGCCATCTGGTTCGCGCGTTCGCACTGGCCGAGTGCCTCCAGGACGAGTTCGATGTCACGATCCTCAACGGAGGGCACCTCCCCGCCGCCGTTCCTGTCCCGCACGGCGTCGCGTGCGTCAACCTGCCGGCGATCGAGCTCGATTCCGACGGCGCACTGCGACCCACTCAACCGGGCGCGGAGCTGGGCGCTGTCTTCGCGAAACGCTCGCAGTTGATCGCCGACGTCGTGGGCCGAACGCGACCCGCTGTCGTACTCGTCGATCTGTTCCCGTTCGGGCGCAAGAAATTCCGCGCCGAGATACTCCATCTCCTCGAGCAGGGCCAGAAACTCGGTGCGCGCACGGTCGCCAGCGTGCGCGACATTCTCGTGCAAGGCCGTTCGGACCAGGCCGGCTTCGATCGTCGAGCGCTGGAGACAGCGAACGAATGGATCGATCTCGTTCTGGTTCACGGGCGGCCAGATTGGTTCGGCTTCGAGGACTCGTTTCGCTACACCAACGAACTTCGCAGCCAGCTCCACTACACCGGCTACGTGTCTCGCCCAGGGAACACGTTGCC
Organism: Phascolosoma agassizii; assembly: GCA_035593235.1. Classification (NCBI taxonomy): domain Eukaryota; kingdom Metazoa; phylum Annelida; class Sipuncula; order Phascolosomatiformes; family Phascolosomatidae; genus Phascolosoma; species Phascolosoma agassizii. The sequence continues at coordinate 122,592 of JAVJHY011695800.1, forward strand.
GAGAACTTCCGGCACGCCCGGGAACCGTGTCGTGGTCTCCGCAGGGGGCGGCCGTTTCGGCGTCGCGCTCCGCAATGCGGCGATCGGGGCGGCACCGCATCTCCACGATAGGCGCGGTCTGACGACCACGATCGTGGCCGGGCCGCTCTTGCCGGCTCGGGATCTGCGGATTCTCGAAGCGCGAGCGCGGCTGGTCTCCGGACTCGAGATCGTGCATTCGGTGCCAGACCTCCGGTCGCTGCTCGCGGACTCGGCCGCATCCGTGAGTCAATGCGGCTACAACACATTCGTCGAGCTGGTCACGACGGGAATCCCGGCCGTGGTCGTGCCGTTTGAGGCACCCGGCGAGGACGAGCAGACACGAAGGGCGATCGGTGCTGAACGGCTCGGCCTGATCACTCACCTGCCACTGAGCCGGATCCATCGTGACGAGCTGGCGTCGGCCGTTCTTCGCTCGATCGACGCCGGGCCGCGCGCTCCGGAATGCGCAGACGGTGCGCGGCACTCTACCCTGCGGATCATCGAGCTTCTCGGTGCACCCAGCCAGACGGCCAGCGTCGCATGAGCTGGCTCGATGCGCTCCCGCTAGCCGACCTGGATCTGGCGCGGCCAGCCCAGGTGTTCTTTCGGGACGACGACGCGGGCTGGGACGACGCGGCGCTGGCGCGATTGCTTGGTTGTTTCGCCCGCGCCAAGGTTCCCGTGGACGTTGCCGTCATCCCAACGGCCCTCGACGCCGAAACCTCGCGCGCCCTGGAACCACATCTCAGTGCGACCGGCGGGCCCGCACGCATACACCAGCACGGTTACACACACCGCAACCGCGAGACCGCTGGAAGAAAGTGCGAGTACGGTCCTTCGCGAGAGCCACGCGGGATCGTGGACGAGATCCTCCGTGGTGGCGAGAAACTGCGCGGCATCGGCGCTAGCTCGTTCGACCCGACGTTCACGCCGCCCTGGAACCGATGCGACAGAAGCGCTGCCGAGGCCGTACGAATGGCCGGAGTCCGGGTCCTCTCGCGTGACGCAACCGCCCCTGTGTTCGACATCCCTGGACTTGCCGAGTTGCCCGTCCACGTCGATTGGTTCCGGCAGCACAAGGGCCGGCGACTCGAGCCGCCGAAGATTGCGGCGTGGATCTCGAGAGAGCTCGAGGCGGAAGGACCCGTCGGTGTGATGTTGCACCACGCGCCGATGGAAGAAGACGACTTCGCGCGTCTCGAAGAACTGCTCGCGCACCTGACGTCTGCGCCCGGCGTGGAGTGCGTTCACATGCGAGACCTGCTGAAGGAGCGAGAATGATGACGATCCGGAGTTGGAGATCCCTCGAGCCGCGGGGCGTCACATGCGCACTGGTGGTCGCGCTCGTTGCCATCGGGCTGTGCTCAACCGGTGCGCAGGCCCAGGAGCTGGCCGGGCAACGGGTCAAGGTCACAGCGACCCTCGGTGACGCGGGATTCGTGGCGACCCGGGTGCAGCCGCGCGACCCACGTCGTGCTCGCAACAGTGGACGCCTCAGCGGTAGGGTGGGCCGGATCGATCGCGCGGCCCGCACGATCGAGATCGGCCCGGCGACCGTTCGCTGGACGGATGCGACCCGGTTCGAAGGACTTTCGGAAGGCGACTTGCGGCCCGGCCTCCGCCTGGAACTTCGCGTCCGCAAGCTCGGCGACCTCCTGGCGAGCCGAGTCGAACGGGACGATTCGAAGGCTGGTGACTTCGAGATTCTCGGAACGATCACGTTGGCCCGAGGTGCCCCGGATGGCAGCCAGCGCGTGTCGATCCTGGGCGTTCAGGTCGACTTCCCCGCCGACCTGGCGATGGTGCCTCTTTCCCTGTTTCGCGATCCGGACGATCGCCGCCCCAGCGATCAATTCCAGACGCAGGTAGCCGGCGTGCCCATTGTCGTGGGGGGCGAGCTCAGTGCACGCGCCCGGCACCGAGCGGGCGCAGAGTTGGACCACGGCGTAGATGACGAACGCAGCGACCTGGGGTTGGAGCTCCAACTCGAGTTCTACGCCCAGATCTCGCAGCAAACGTCGGCCTACGCGGACTTCAAGGCAAGCCATGATGCTGATCTCTATCGCGAAGGAGGCGGAACTAGCAACAACAGCGAATTCGAACGCGGGGAGGCCTGGATCTACACCCGACTAGGAGGCGATTCGGGCTTCGCGTTCCAGATCGGTCGACAGGCGTTCCGCGAACCGCGTGAGTGGTGGTGGGACGATGACCTCGACGGTGTACGCGTCTACTGGAATCGCTTTCCGGTCTCGTTCGAACTCGGCTTGGCACAGGAGCTGGCGCGGGTTTCCACCGACGACCGCGGGATCGATCCCGAAGAGGACGAGATCCTACGCGTCCTTGGCCGCGCGGGTTGGAAGATCCACCCCGACCATGAGTTGAGCGCGTTCCTCCTGCGGCACTCGGACCGGTCGGCCCGGCCCAACGTCGGTGATCGGTTGGCCGCGAATCGAGAAGACGACACCGATGCCGACCTCTTCTGGTTGGGCTTGCGCGCATCGGGCGATGCTGAATTGCCGGGGATCGGTCCGTTCGACTACTGGCTGGACGTGGCCCGCGTTCGGGGGCGCGAACTCCGATACTCATCGGATCGGGTCGTCGATGGCGTGCGGATCGACGGTCGAAGGCGACATCGCGTACGCGGCTGGGCCTTCGACACGGGCTTGACCTGGCAGCCCGAACTCCCTCACGACCCGAGCCTGACCCTCGGCTATGCGTTCGGCTCTGGCGATGACGAGCCTGGCAGGCGAACGGACAGGAGCTTCCGCCAGACCGGACTTCACGACAACAACGGCCGCTTCAGGGGCGTCAACCGATTTCGCTACTACGGTGAGCTGCTCGAGCCCGAGCTTTCGAACCTTCACATCACGACGGTCTCCGTCGGCGTGCCGATTCTTCGGCGTAGCTCTGCCGAGCTGGTCTTCCACCACTACTGGCAAGAGGAGGCCGCCACCCGACTCCGTAGCTCGGACATCGATGCGCACCCGAACGGCCGGAGCCGCACGATCGGTCAGGAACTGGATGCCGTCTTCGGTCTCGAAGAATGGGAGCAGCTCGAGATCGAGATCGTCGGTTCGGTCTTCCGCTCCGGCAGTGCATTCGGTCGTCGCTCCGGCGAGTTGGCGTACGGCGGCTTCGTCCGAATGGACTGGAACTTCTGATGCAAGACGGTCGAGACGAGGCGTTGATTGCGGCGCTCGCGCCGGCCGGCGCGCTGGAGGCCCGACTCCGAGGTGCCGGCATCGAGCTCGCGGAAGGGGCGTGGGAGTGCCTATCCAGCCAGCTCGACAAGACCGGTCAGCGCGTGGTGGTCCTGCTTCGGAGCCCCGAGACGGTGCTGACGGTTCTCGTCGGTCCCGCCGAGATCGAGGTTCGGGATCTGCGCGAGGATCCTGAGCTCACAACGCTGCCGCGCCTCATCGACACCTACCCGGCCGCCCGGGTGCTGCGCTATCGCCCCGAGAAACGCTGCACGTTATTCGTCCCGGATTCGCCCCACGGTCCGGCAATCGCAAAGGTGTTTCCGAACGAGGCGGGCGAGCGGATGGACGCGTTGGGTCGAATGCTGGAAGATTCGGCACGGCAGGGACAGATCGGGTTTCGGGTAGCGCCGATGCTCGGCTTCGACCGCGGCGACTGCGTCCACTGGCAGGGTTTTCTGGCCGGGCGACCTGTTGCGGAGGCGCTTCTCTCGCGCAAGGGACCGGAGCTCGCAGCGCGAATGGGCAGAGCGAACGGGAGCCTCGCGTCGTCAGGCTTGCAGTTCAAATCGCAATCGGATGGCTTCGACCAGATGGAGCGTTCCCGACGTTATGCAAAGCGTCTAGCCAGACTCGCGCCCGGCCTCGCCGGCTTGGGCCACGATCTGGTCGAGCGCTTGGATGATCGGCATCGATGCGACGCCACCCGAGCCAGAGTTCCCATCCATGGTTCACCCCACGCGCATCAATGGCTGGAACCGGGCGGCAACGGCGACCCTCGCCTCGGCCTCGTCGATTTCGACCGGGCGGCGATGGGAGATCCCGAACTCGACGTGGCCACGTTCCTCGCCGAGATCGACTACGAGGATCCCCGCGCGCCGCTCGCGCGGATCTGCGCCGCCTACCGAGACGGATACGAATCCGCAGCCGGCGCCCTCGACTCGGCGATGCTTGCCACCTACCGAGCGCACAAACACCTCTCGAAAGCGGCGAGAGCCGTTCGCTCCACCCGGCTCGACGGCATGGCCCGTGCCCGCGGTGCCCTCCAGCAAGGCCTGCGCCTTGTCGACGGCTCTCGGTGATGCCTACCGGCGGAAAACGCACGGCTCTCTTCCCCGGAGCATTTCGCCCCCCGCACGCGGCTCACCTCGTCGGTTTGGAATCCCTGATCGAGCGGAGCGACGTAGACGAAATCGTCATCGTGGTCTCGAATGTCATGCGACCCTTCACGGATGGACGTGTGCTCGATGCCGAGCATGTGCGTGCGATCTGGGAGATCTACCTCGGCCAGACCGAGAACGTGCGGATCGTTCTCGCCCCGCACAGTGCGGTGGGCTGGGTGGCAGAACATATCGCCGGAGCGTCGGTAGACGAGGCGTTCCTCCTCTGCGCCGGGGAGAGAGATCTCGCAGCGGGAGATGATCGCTTCGGAAAGGTCTTGAGCGAATCGCGCCTGCGTGGACAGTCGATCGAGATCGAGTTCCTTCCAACGGGCGTCTATGCCACTCGGGCAGTGGACATGAGGCTGGCCTTCGAACGCGGCGACCGCGACCGTTTCCTCAAGGGGCTCCCGACAGGCCTCTCCTCCAGTCAGGCGGAGCGCGTCTGGGAGCTATGTGAACACGGGCTACGCCAACCGTCACACGTTCTTCACCGCAAGTTCGAGCGACAGCTGGCCATCAGAGGTTGCCGGGTCCACTCGTTCGGACCGATGGCCCGACCGAGCAACTACTGGCGCACAACCGCTGAACTCCGAGACGGCCGATTCGTTTCGATCAAACACGCCGGCGACGGGCCCAAAGCTGCTAGACCCGGCGAGCCGCGCAGCGCGAAACCCCGCAAGCGGCTGTTCACCGAGTACGCGGCAACGCGCCAGCTTGCGCGATTCCCGACACGGATCGGGCTTCCACGCGAGATTGGATTCGACGAGCAGTCGTTTACCCTGATCGCAGAGGAGCCGCTCGAGGCACGCCCGTCCCTTCGACAGGCTCGCCGCGCCCTCGGTTCATCGATCGCGGCCCAGTGCGTGGAAGCCAGCCACCAGATGGGCGTGCTGCATGTGGCGACCCGGACCGCCGGTGCAATACGTTCTTCCTCGCGGAAAGACCACGAGCACGCTGCCGCATGGTTGCGTTCGCGAATGGGACTCCTCCGAGACGGCGACCCACTATGGCAAGAGATCGGCACCGATCTGATCGACGCATCCGAGCGCGCGGATCGGCGCGGATTCGTACTCCTCGATCCAGATCTCGATGAATCGCGAATCTCGGAGAGCGGGCGCATCGCCTGGCGCAACTTCGAAGTCGCCAGCGGCTGCGGTGACCGCGCATTCGATCTCGGAACCCTGCTAGGTCGCCTCATTGCCGAAGCGATTGCCGCGGGCGAGGAAGCGCCAAGCATTTCCGCGATCCGGAGCGCCGCCGTCGCGCATCCCGATGCGGGCGTGGGCCACGATCCCTGGATTCGGCGGACCGTGGGATTCGCGGCGGCGGCACTATTGCAACTGGAACCGGGTGCCGCCGGAACCCGCTGGAGTGACAAGGCCCGGGGCCTCGGCGTGCATCTGCTCTACGGATCGCGCCTACCGAATCACGGCGCCACGTTGCTCGAGCCATGATCGCCATCGGTCGTCCGATGGACTGTTCACTCGAGGGACAGCATCGCCTAACGTCCACGCTCGCGCTTCTGGCAATCTGGGCAGTGGCCATAGAGCTCGTGGCGGTGGCGCAGCAGCCGAAACCCGTAGCGGCTCACGATTTCGTCCTGGGCCTGCTCGATCATCTTGCACTCAAACTCGACGATCTTGCCGCAACGCACGCAGACGAGGTGATCGTGATGCTCGTGCTCGATCTCGTAGCGCGTGATGCCGTCGTCGAAGTGTCGCTCGCTCGCGAGGCCGGCGTCGCACAACAGCTTCATGGTCCGGTAGACCGTCGTGTAGCCGATGTTCGGATGGACGTCGCGCACCTGCTGATAGAGCGACTCCGACGTGATGTGACCTTTTACTGAAAGGAACACATCCAAGATCGCTTCTCGCTGCCGCGTGTGCTTGAGATTGTGATCCTCGAGATAGGAGGCGAGGGCCTTCTGCTCGAGTGCGTTGCTCATGACTCCACCCTAAGAGATGGACCGCGGGGGATCAAGCACACCGTCGGGAATCTGCCCAGTTTGCGTCGCTAGGGATGCACAGCGCTGGAGCCGCGCACCTGCCTGGCTTCGGCCAGACTCAGGTTGTGCTGGGCGGGTTGATTGTCGCAGTCCAGAGCCACGGCCTGCCGGAAGGCGCCGAGGGCATCGTCCTCGCGCCCAGCGAGTTCGTAGGCCAATCCCAGGTGATTCCGGATCTCCGAAGCTTCCGGCAGCAGGCGTGCAGCCGCCTCTAGATCATGGATCGCCTGGGAAGAATCGCCCGCATCGAGCGCCAGCGTGCCCGATTGGTAGAAGTCGGCGCCGCGCACGGTCGCGCAGCCGGCCGCCACGCCGAGGCACAGCAACAGGAGCGTCGCGAGAGAGATACGACGGAGGCCGTCCATGGGCTCGAACGTAGCGCCGCTCTCAGACTTCGCCGAGCCGCAGATTTGCGACGACGGGCAAGTGATCGGAGGCGCGCTTGGCGGCCTCGCTGCCATGAGCGTCGACGCCCACGACGCTGGCTCCGCGAGCGTAGACCCGATCGAGTGCGAGCACCGGTCGCGCCGCGGGGAACGTGCGGGGCCAGGTGACTTCCTCACCGCCGACCATCTCACTCTCGAGCGTTCGAGTCGCCTTGCAGTTCCGCCACGCGTTCATGTCGCCGAGCAGAACGACTGGTCCCTGCAGCTGCGGGTGATCAAGAATCGATTCGACCTGCCGTCTTCGCGTGCGATCCACCAGCGCCAGGTGGGTGGCGACGACTGAGAGTGGCCGATCACCAGCCTGGAACTGGGCCGCTACCGCCGAGCGCCGCTCGACGCGCGAGAACGAAAGATCGAGCGAGAACACGTTGTTGATCGGCCAGCGCGACAGGATCGCGTTTCCGATTTCACCACGACGATGGACCCGTGTGGCAACGAACGCCACGTGGAGATGCAGCGCTTCCGCCAACTTCTCGAGCGGATCCTCACCGTCGAAAGGCCTCAAGACTTCTTGGAGCGCGATGATGTCGGTACCGAGTTCGGAGATTACGAAGCCAGCGCGCGCGGCATCCGGCGCGCGCGCGCCATTCAGGCCCGCCCATCGGTGCACGTTGTAGGTGGCAACGCTGAATGCATCGGCAAGGGGTGCGAGGTGCTGGGGAATCGACGGCGCTCGCACGAGCGCGAGGTAGGGAACGGCCGCGGACAAAGCCTCCTTGCGCTCTGCCAGGCGATCGCGAGTGGTGCGGTTCGCCTGCCGCTCGGACTTGCGCGCGGCTTTCTTCACGGACTTCGCCGTTCCCGTCGTTCTCTGGAACGGCGTCTTCCGCTTGGCTTTTTTCGAGGGCACGGCCGGCATCAAGTCCAGTCATCGGACGGCGGGGCAGGAGAATGAACTGGAACGGGCGGCCCCCCAGCGCGGCTGTCCCAGATTCGAGCAAGGAGCCTAGCGAAAGCGCTTGATTCGAGGGAAATCCCCACGGTCGCGAACGGTTTGGCTCGACTTGAACGAATACGGCTTGGACGCCGCTCGCGGATCGGAAGTTTCGGGCTGCGATACGCTGCCCTCATGGAAGACCAAGCGCCCGAAAAAGAACCGCGCTCGGTCGAAGAGTGGATCCGATCTGCCCTGAAGGAGACGATGCTCTGGCCCGTCTTCCTGGTGATGGCAGGAGCCATCATCACGTTAGGTGCCGGTGTCTTGCTCTTCGCGCTCTACGCCGGAAACTGGGGCGGCCGGGCGGCTCTCGCAATCCTCCTGCTGATGAGCATCGATGCGATCCGACAGGATGTGAAGGCACGCGGCTTTGGTTGGATCTCGCGCGGGATCGTCGGGACCTGGCTCGGCTCGGGCGTCGCAGCGGTGGCCGCGGTCTTGTTAGGCCTTCTCGAACTCGGACAAAGCCCAGGCTAGCCGCAACCCTCGCCTTCCTGGCGTGTCGTCCAGGCAACGGCGCCATCGAGCAACGCTGCACCTTCCTTGCCGGAATAGGCGTCAGCCTGGTGCCCGAGCGCGGAGAAGAAGATACGGCCCCGTCCGATGCATCGCGTCCAAACCATCGGGTGGTCGCCCATCCGGAGATCGTCGTCCATCCAGAGCAGGTGGCTTTCGGGGGAGTAGCTGCTCTCGTCGACCGAAATCAGCACGTGGAACTCGTCACGATCCCGAACGTTGCGGTCGAACGAATACCACTCTTCGTTGTGGTTGAACGTGGCGGGAAGATGCTGAGTTGCCGGGTGGGTCTTGTCTTCGACAACGAGGGTTCCATCCTGGAACTGGGGTCCCATCGTGTGACCGATGAACTGGGCGCCGATCAACTCGTCCAGATACCACTGCCAATCGTAGGAAAAGTCGCCGCCGGTTCCGTGGATACCGATGAAGCCGCCACCCCCTTCAAGGTAGGCGACCAATGCCTGCTGTTGTGCCTCGTCGAGCACGCTTCCACTCGTGTTGTGCCACACCACGGCGTCGAACCGCGCCAACTGATCCGGATTGTGCACCGCACCGTTCTCGGTGAAGTAGACGCCGTAGCCACGCGCCTCGGCGATCGCCTGGAACCTTTCGATGCCCGCCGGGATGGCCTCTTCGTGGCGAAAGCCGTTCGACTTGCTGAAGACGAGGAATGCCGGTCGGACCAGCTCAGCCGGTAGCTCGGGCGGTTCGCTGTCAGTTTCCGTACTGGGAAAGAACGTTCGCAGCCCTCCGCAGGCGGGCAGGGCGAGCGCGAGCCCGATCACGAGCGTGGCTTTCAGAACGAATCGAAGAGACGGCACTGCGTACCCCTTAGAGTGTCATGACGTAGGCGACCAGGTCGCGAAGATCGCGCGGTGCCAACGTTAGGCCCATGGGCGGCATGCCGCTCGCCGGGCTGGTGCGCGCGGAGATCTCGTCCGCCGGAATTCGGACGGGATTCCCGGAGACATCGATCACCAGCTCCTCGCCATCCTCAAGCAGGGTCCCCGCAACGATCTCGCCGTCGGTCCGGGTGACGGCCACTGTGGCGAAGCCGAGCGCAATCTCCGCCTGGGGGAGCAGCACGCTCTCGAGAATGTACGTGGCCCCTCGCTCCGAGACTCCGGCGAGTTTCGGGCCCACTCCGGCTCCGTGGCCGCTACCACCGTGACAGCGTCGGCAGTCACCGTTGCCTTCGAAGATTCGCTGACCCGCCTCGGGATCTCCACCGGCCTGCGCATAGCGACGAGCGGCGACAAGATCAGAGCCAGCCCCGATCGCCCCTGCGCGCTCGATCAACGTCGAGTCCCCGCTTCGCTCGGCCGCTTCAATGACGTCGAGTTCGAGACCGTCGTCGAGCGTCCCCACTTCCAACCGATCGAGCTGCGCGCCAATGTACGCGACTACGTCATTGTCCACCGTGGGAAACACGATGCCGAGGGCTCGCTGACGCTCCCGGAGCGGCGCATCGTCAGGGATCTCCTGGATTGATAAGAGTGCCGCCGCCTGCGAACGGGTCACCCAGAACTCGCGCGCCGCGGAGCGCAGCTCGGAATCACCGCTGGCCACGGCGTTGGCAATGGCGTCATCCGCGTCGACGCTCGCGCGGCTCGAGAGTGCGCCGAGCGCGGCCACTCGTCGGCTAGGGGACGCTTCTGCATCTGCGACGATCGCGGCGAGCTGATCATCATCTAGGGGTACTCGCCCGTAGGAACTCGCCACTTCCAGGGCGGCGTCGGCGAGATCCCCTTCGACCAACGCTTTGCCGTGCACGTCGAATGCCGCATGGGCGATCGATTGCGGACGGGGCTCGAGTGGGCGGAACCAACCCATCGCTAGATCCCGCGGCCCCGGCTCCGCGAACTCGCCCAACGTCGCAAGGGCAAGCTCGCGCGCGCTACGGGGATTCGAAGCGTCCACGGCGTGAGCGGCCAAGCCCAGGGCGGCGGCCTCGGTGCCGAGGGTTCGGGCCGCACCGATGACGCGGCGATGTAGTGCCCCAGAGGTCTGGGCGTCCTCATCGCGGTAGGGCAGCTCGGTTCCCGCGAGGGCGGCCAGCGCGGGCATCGCCGCCAAGATCGGCACGTCGTAGATCGCGCGCGCAGCTTCGACCACGAGCAATGGGTCTTCGTCCGAGAGAAAGCGTGCGATCGCAGGGTGCTGTGCTCTTCGCAGTTCGAGCAATGCGACGAGGCGGACACTTCGCGCAGGGTGGCTCGTATGCGCCAGCGTGGCGTCGAGATCGGCGATGCGATGCAAGGCATAGACGACGGCGTGTCGGAGCCAGGGGTCCGCATCCGCGTTCCGCTCGGCCAACGCATAGAGGGGGACAACCGCCGCCTTCTCACCGAGTGCGCCCAGCGCCTGCGCGGCGAAGAACTGGATGCGCGGGCTCTCATCGTGCAGCCAATCGATCAGATCGGCGGCGAGCCAACTCGCGCCGGCATCGCCCGCGACCTTGGCGATCTGCGCGCGGAGTTCCGGATCGAGCGCCTGGGCCCAAGCGAGATCCTCCCAACCAGCGGCCTGGAGTGCCGAGGCCCCTAGTTGGCCGAGGCCCCAGGTCGCGTGGATTCGCGCCAACAGGCTGGCTTCTGCATCGGCGAGGACCGCGATGAAGGGATCGGCGTTCCGTTGTTTGGCGAGTTCTCGCTGTGCGCGGAGTCGGATTCGCTGGTCGTCGTGACCTAACAAGTTCATGAGTTCGGTGTCGCTGCGGCCCGCCATGCCCTGTTGCGCCAGCGCGGTCACTTCGGCGATGCGCGGGTCGGAGGGGGCCTCCTCGTGCTGAACTGCGACGATCTTCTGGCCGCCGCCGAACTGGCTGAAATGCGAGACGAAAACCCGTCCATCCCACGAGAAATCAATGTCCGTCGGAATGACATTCCCCAAGAATGGCTCGGCCTCACCGAGCGAGAACCCCGCGCCCTTCGGCTCGACCGCAAACGACCAGACATTCGACACGCTCGGCTGGTAACGGTAGTCGCATAGAAAGAAGTGATCGCGGTAGCGCTCCGGCAGACCGAGGCCCGGGTAATGCGCGAAGCCCGACGGACCACTTGCGAGATGCCCGATCGGGGGCACCACCCAGGCCGGCTGCGTTTCGTGGTGCGTTTCCCAGAGTTTCTCGGCGACCCAGGGTCCGCGGATGTAGTCGCCGACCAGCGTCTGATAAGGCATCGCCCAGCCGGACTCGCCCCCTTCAACGAGGTAGACGACCCGGGCGAGATCTCCACCGTCGCCGTTGTTGTCGCCCGTGAACAGGTTCCCGTAGTTGTCGAATGCGAGTTCCTGCGGATTGCGAACACCGGTCGCGAAGATCTCCAGATCGGACCCGTCCGGGTTCATCCGGAAGACAGCGCCGCGACCGCCGCCCATGGCGTCCTCAAGAACACGCCCATCGGCCAACGTGACGCGATAGCCGCGGTCTCCCATCGAGTAGTAGAGCTTCCCGTCGGGCCCCCACACGAGGCCGTGGAGATCGTGACCCTGGAGCGAGGTCTTCACCCCGTAGCCCGTCGAGAGCGTTTGCTTCGCGTCAGCAACGCCATCGCCATCGCTGTCGTCAAAGCGGTAGACGCCGGGGATCTCGGTCATCCAGACGCTGCCGTTCTCGGCGAGAACGCCAGCCGCAATTCCGTCCATGGCATCGTTGAACTCGGCGATGACCCGGCGACTGTCGGCGGTGCCATCTCCATCCGTGTCTTCCAGGACGGAGAGGTAGTCCGAGCGCGCCGTGTATTGAGTGGCTTCGATCGTGCCGTCGTCCACGTACTTCTGGTAGTAGGCGCGCCGGTCTTCAACGCTCCGTGATGCCAGATCATCGAGAAGCCAGCGTTCGTCGTGTTGACGGTTGTCCTCCGCTCCCCCGAAGACGCGATCGCCCTCCGCGACGTAGATGCGGCCGTACTCGTCCACCTCGATTGCAACCGGTGTGGAACTCGTGATTTCGCTGCTGGCCCATGTGGTGACCGTCATCCCCTCGCCCGCCTCGGCCTTGCACTCGACGATCTGGCAGCGCACCGTGCCCACGACCATCTCGCCCACCATCGGCATCATCTCAGTGAGTCCCACACCGTCGCCCGCCTGGCCGGCAGCCCAGTACGAAATGCCAACCCAGGCGATCAGGATGAACGCGACCCCGCCAACGACGATGTTCCGAAGCCGGCGAAGAAATCGACTCACACGGTCTCCCACCTTTTTTTGGCGGCAGATCGCTCGATTGCGTGCAGCACACGCTGGTTCGCCAGACCATCCGAGAAGTTAGGCGTCGGCTTCTTGCCCTCTGCGAGCGCGCGCAGCAAATCGAACACCGTGTGTGTGAAAGTGTGCTCGTATCCGATGGTGTGCCCAGGCGGCCACCAGGCCGAGATGTAGGGATGCGCTTCGTCGGTGGCCAGAATCGTCCGAAAGCCCGAATCGGGCCCTTGCTCCTCATAGAACTCGAGCTCATTCATGCGTTCCAGATCGAAGACCAGGCTCCCCTTCGAGCCGTTGATCTCGAAGCGGTTGTAGTTCTTCCGACCGGGCGCGAAGCGAGTGCCTTCAACGGAGCCAATGGCACCGTTCTCGAAGCGCACGAGGGCGAGCGCGGCATCGTCGACGTCGACGTCCCCGGTTCCACTTCCATCTTCGAGTGGGCGCTCCTTGACGAAGGTCTCGAGCAGACCCGAGACCTCGGCGATCTCACCGACCAGGAATCGCGCGAGATCGAGCGAGTGGGAACCGATATCACCCAGGGCGCCGCTGCCAGCCTTTGCTCGCTCGAGCCGCCAGACGCGGGGGAACTGCGGATCTACGATCCAATCCTGCAGGTAGGTACCGCGGTAGTGGTGGATCTTCCCGATTCGGCCGTCTTCGATGATCCGCTTGGCCAACTGCACGGCAGGCGCTCGGCGATAGTTGTGACATAACATGTGGGTGATACCCGCGGCCTCGGCGGCCTCTGACATCTTACGGGCATCATCCACTGTGTTGGCCAGCGGCTTCTCGCAGAGGATCGTCTTGCCCGCGGCCGCCGCACCGAGCACGATCGGTAGATGCGAATCGCCCGGCGTGCAGACATCGATCACGTCGATATCGGCGCGAGCTACGACCTCCTCCCAGGACGTCGCCGATTCCTCGAACCCGAACTGTTCCGCCGCCTTTCCCACCGCCTCGGCGTTGCGGCCGCAGACGACTTTCAAGACAGGCTCGTACGGTGCGTCCTCGAAGAAGCGAGCCACCTGACGCCAGGCGTTCGAGTGTGCGCGACCCATGAACTGGTAGCCGATCATGGCGATGTTGAGCTTGGGCTTCGGCATGGTCCTATCGCCTAACTTCGGTAGGCCTGGCGGCCGATTCCCTGCACGGGGATGCCCTGCGCGGGAAGTACTTCGTTCTGCAGCGCGTACATACAAGCGGCCGCGCGGTCGATATTTCGAGAGAAGGCGATCGACCCGGCCAGGATCGGCTGGAGCGCGGCCTTGTCCTGCACTCGGGCCGGCCCGTATTCGTGCTCGACGATCAGCGGGGTCTTCGCGATGTCGAGATCGAGCAACTCGCGCGCCGCGAGCTGGTGGTCCAGCCAATCGACCGTGCGGTTCTGAAGGTACGCGAGCGGGTCGTGGCGCGCGGTCCCCGGTAGCTCGTGCTCGCATAACACCGTCTGCTTGGCCCAGGCATTCCCCTGATCCGCAGGATTTGCCGAGGGCTTGCCGTCGATCCAGTCGCCGCGCTCGACAGTCTGGCCTCCATAGCCCCAACCCGAAACACCCTTCGAATCGATGACCTGGCCCTTCACGTGGAAGCCAGAGATCAGGAACGGATAGCCCTCATCCTTCAAATACTGGAAGATGCTGCGGGTGTCCTGGCCCATGAGGACGGCGTGCGAGGGGTCGTAGTGGATGCGCAACTGGTCGCCGACTCCGTGCTTCTCGCAGATCCGATGCAGCGCGATCCATGTGCCCGGCGTGTAGGCGATGTTGTTGTGGAAGTTGTCCCCGGTCGTCCAACCCGGCATGGGACATTGTTCAATCCGGTACTCGAGGCCTCGTGCCTTCGCCTCCTGGAGGAGCGGCACGAAGCTCTGCTCGAAATCAACGAGATTCTCGTCCATCGAAAGCGACTGATTGCGCCCGATGAAACCGCAGACGGCTGGAATGCCTAGCAAGGCGGCGGCGTCGAAGATCCGCAGCATGAAGGCATGCTTCTTGGCCCGGACCGCAGCGTCGGAATGGAGCATGTCGTCGAAGTAACCGATGTCGGCAATTGAAACGCCTGTGGACTTCACTGCGGCCTCCACCCGGGCGGCGCGCTCCTTCGTGAACGGGTCTCGGAGATCGAGCGTGTTCGCGACCGGGTCGAGCATGGCTTCTGCCGGGATGTCGGACTCATCCGGGTGAAGCGCAGCAGCCAGCTGGATGCACTCGACGTCGAGTTCGGCGGCGAAGGCCAACCACTCTTCGACCGCGAGATCCGGATCGGGATCTCGCTCTTCGCGCGGCGTCAGCTCCTGAAGTGCCGCGGTCAGAACGCCGACGGGCATGAACTGGGGGTCAAAAGATTGGACGGGCATGGCGCGACCTCCTCGGGAGCCGGCAACGGTATCACGGCGAATCGATGGTTCGCGCGGTAGGGGGCTGAGTTTCGAGGTAGCCTGCCCGCCGACCGGACCGAGGGAGACAAATTTGAGGGTCGCGATCACGGGAGCCACCGGATTCATCGGCTGGCACACGGCGAGGGCGCTGCGGGAATCAGGGCATGCGGTGCGTGCCCTGGTCCGAGATGCCGAGCGCGCCCGCACAGTCCTCGCACCGCTCGGCCTCGACGATGACGACCTCGTAGTCGGCGACATGGCCGCGCCGGAGGATGCTGCTCGTGTCCTCGAGGGTTGCGATGCCGTCGTTCATTCAGCCGCCGCCGTCTCGGTCACCGACCCCAAACTCGGCAAGGCCGCCTTCGAAACCAATCTGCGCGGAGTCGAGAACATTGTCGGGGGCGCTCACACCAGGGGCATCGACCGCATCCTCTACGTCTCAAGTTCGATCGTCCTGTTCGAACCCGGACGAAGTACGACGACCGATTCCCCCGTGAACCCGGGCCGCACGCACTACGGCCGCTCCAAGGCCGAGAGCGAACGATACGTGCGTGGCCTGCAGGATGACGGTGCGCCTATTGGCATCGTCTATCCCACCGGAGTCGTGGGCCCGGACGATCCGGGCTTCAGTGAAAGCGTGAAGGCCTACCGCGGCTTCCTGCGCACCACGATCCAGACATCGGGCGGCAATCAGTTCGTCGACGTCCGAGACCTTGCCTTGCTGATTCGTCGCATGGTGGAGGCCCGGACGCGGGGCCGCGTGATCGCGGGTGGCCACTACTTCGATTGGGACGCCTTCACGGCCCTCATCGAGGAGGTCGCCGGCGTCACCCTCGGAAGGCTTCGTGCGCCCGGATGGGCGCTGCGAGGCGGTGGTCGCCTCTTCGATGCCATCGCGAGCGCAAGCGGTCGCCGTTTCCCGATCTCAGGAGAGGGGATGGAGGTGGCCACGCGCATGATGCCCGCGGCCGACTCCCCAGAGGTTCAAATGTTAGGCATCGAATGGCGAGCTCCGACCGAAACACTGGCTGACCTCTTCCGTTGGTACCACGCAACGGACCGCATCCCGGCGCGGGCCATCCCAGCGCTACTCAACGCCGAAGCAACAGGGCCACAGCAATGACCCATCCCAGGAGAGGCGTCCCACGCTCGTCGTCCTGGACGCTGGGGGCTGTTTGATCTTGCCTACTTCCGGAACTGCTTGAAATCCGGCGCTCGCTTCTCCATGAACGCCCGGACGGCCTCAATGTTCTCAGGTGAGCCGGCCAACTCCATCATCCGCTTGTCTTCGATCGCGCGCGCGGCCTCGATCCCCGCCTGGTGCGCGACCTGCAGCGTCTGTTTGATGCCCCGCAACGCCGAGACGGGCCACTGCGCGATCTCTCGGGCCTTGCCTAACGTGGCGTCAAGGACCTCGTCGTCCGAGAAACGTCTCGCAGCGAGGCCCATCTCGATAGCGCGATCGGCGCCGATCCATTCTGCGGTGAACATCAACTCGGCCGCGCGTTGGCGGCCGATGTTCGCTTGCAGCGTGTAGCTACTGGCGATCTCGGGCACGAGGCCCAGATTCGCGAACGGCAGCCGCATCCGGAGACTCTCCCCGACGTAGACGATGTCGCAGGCGACCGCGATCGTGCAGCCGCCTCCGACGGCGGCGCCGCGCACAGCAGCAAGGATGGGCTTGTCGAAGGCAAACAGCGCGCTCACGAGCGCGAAGAACGCGCTCGGATGACCGTCCTCCCGCGGCGGACGTTCGCCGCCTCCGAACGACGCGAGGTCGACTCCGGAGGAGAAGTTTCCCTCGGCGCCCGTCAGCACCACGACGGCGACGCGCGGATCTTCGCGGGCTTCATTCAGCGCATTGGTGAGCGCATCCCACTGGTCCTCGTCGAATGCGTTCTTGCGCTTCGGACGATTGAGGGTGAGCAGGAGGACGCCATCATCATCGAGTTCGCGGATCGGATTCATGCGGGACAGATTGGCTCAGCTCTGGCTCGCTCGCTTGCCGGCGCGTCGGCGCGTCAGTCCTTGTCGCCGAGCCACATGAAGCGCCGCCAATGGCGGTTCGATGAATCGTCGAAGAGACGGGTCATAAAGGAACCTGTTCGCATCACCGCAAGCGGTGCTGGCTCGAGCACGAGCCGCCAGAGCGCGTCGATCTGCTTGCTCGAGCTGAGACCGGTCTTGCACCAGGAGGCAAAGTGCTCGCAGTTCGAAACGACGAAATCGAACTCGCCCTCTCCGAGTCGGCTCTCGGCACGTGCCACCACGGCGTCGGCGGTGAGATCCTCAGCATCAACATCCAACCCGCGCAGTTCGTCTGCGAGCCGATGGAAGCCTTTGCTCGCCCCGCTCAACCAGGACTTGGAGTCCGCGGTCGTGCGCTCGAGGACGTCGTAGGAGCGGATCTCGATCTCGTCGCCACCGGCGAATTCCTCGCGACCACTTCGGCGGACCGTTGGCCGTTCCCAATCCTCACCGCTGTAGTGGATCACGGAATCGTCCCCACAATCGATCCCGTGGTGCGAATAGACTCCGGCCCAGCGCCTGACGAAGATGTGATCACCTCGCGCCATCAGCCCGCTCTGCTCTCCCACTCGCCCTTCATGAAGGCCAGACCGTCGCGCGCCAACTGCTCCTCGCTCTCGAACATCGGGCGCCAGATCTTGGTGGCCGCGGCGAGGCTGGGCAGGAGCGCGCCGAACGCTTCGATCGTCAGCCAGCCGTCGTATCCGATCTCGCGCAGGGCGTCGAAGCTCTCTGCCCAGCGGACCTGGCCGATGCCCGGTGTGCCTCGATCGTTCTCCGAGATATGCACATGATTGATTCGCTCGCCTCCGGTGCGAATCGCAGCCGCCGCATCCTTCTCCTCGATGTGCGCGTGGAAGGTGTCGTAATGCACGCCCACATTGAGCGCACCGATGTCGGCCACATAACGTTCCGTATCAGCGGCGCAGTTGAGCAGATAGATTTCAAACCGATTCAAGAACTCGAAGGAGAGCGAGATTTCCCGCTGAGCGGCGTACGCGGCCACAGTCTGCAGGACCTCGACACTGCGCTTCCATTCGTCACTCGTCGGCCCGCTTCCACTGAAGACGCCAATGGCGGCATACAGCGGGCCCGCCAGGAGCCGCGAACCCGCCGCCTCGGTGCAGTCAACGGCGTTCTTCAGCGCCGCGACAGCTGCGGCCCGCACGGAGGCATCGGGCGAAATCGGATCGGCGTCCGGCGAACAAACGGTGATGCAAGTCCGTTCCATCCCGAGCGCCGCGATCCGGTCGCCTACCTTTCCGAATGCCGCGGGATCCGGCGACGGCCCCATGATCGGGAGTTCCAGGCCATCGAAGCCGAGGCCCGCGAGCCGTGCGTAGAGCGGATCGAAGCCGGAGTCGGTCGGTTCGTCGGTCCAGAGCAACAGGTTCATGCCGAATTTCACGGAGCCCTCCTCGCCCGTCAGCCTACCGCGGGCGGGCCCGAGCGTGGCATGATTCGTAGATGCGCCCCTTCCTGCCCGCCCTGTTGGTATCCGCTCTGCTCGCCGCGCTGGCCCTCCTGCTCGAGAACGGTCGGGGAATGGGCGCGGGGGTGGCCGCCCTGACGTTGACCGGTCGCGTCTACGTCGGCGTCCTGATGCTTGGCCCACTCGTCATCCTGCCGCTTGCCTGGCGCTCTGGAGCCCCACTCCGGATTCGGATCGCTGCGTCATTGCTTCCGGGGTTCTTGTGGTGGCTCACCGAGGTCTGGGTTCGCTTGCGCTGGCACAGCCTCGCGGAATCGATCTGGCTGGTGGGCTCCGTCTTCAACCTGGTCCACTTGTGGGTCACCTGCCTCGCGATCGCTGTCGCCGAGCTGGGTTGCAGGTTGGCGAGCCGGCAACGCGTCCCCCCGTGGCGCGCGGCCAGCATCGCGGGTGGCTTTGCCTTGGCCATCGGGCTCTCCGCCCTTTCGCTCTTTCCGTACCTGTTTGGCTACCGAACGATCTTCCAAGACGATCTCCTTCCGATGCCGACGGACTTGCCGGGCGCTCTCGTTCCCAGCACGATCACGGCTTCGGAAGCTCCGATACCTAACATCGTATTCATCCTCTCGGACGATCACCGCTTCGACTATGCCGGCTACGAGGGCCATCCCTTCATCGAAACGCCAGCGCTCGACCGGCTCGCCGACGAGGGCGTCAACTTCACCCGCGCCTATGTCACCTCGTCGCTTTGTTCGCCCTCCCGCGCGAGCTTCCTGACGGGTACCTACCCCCACCGGCATGGCGTCTGGAACAACTTCACGCCCTGGTCCGACGACAACCAGACCTTCCTCGAGTATCTGAAGCCGGCGGGCTATCGCACCGCCTTCATTGGCAAGTGGCACATGCCGGGCAACCTGCCGGATCTTCGAGGCGTGGATCACTTCGTAACGTTCACGAACATGGGAGGCCAGGGGAGCTACGAGTGGTGCCCGCTCGTCGTCGACGGCGCCGAAGAACCTTCGCGGGTGAAGTACATCGCCGAAGAGCTGACGAATCGCGCCCTCGAGTGGATCGAACAAGACCCCGACGAACCATTCGCGCTCTACCTCTCCCACAAGAACGTGCACGCCGGGTTCACGCCCGACGCTCCCGAGGAAGGACGTTATGCGGAAGCCGCAGCCCCGCTCCCCGATGGAGCCCACCCGTGGACCCATTTGACGAATGCCCAGTACACGCACTTCAACTTCTCCCCCCTCGATGGCGCCGTGCGCAAGTACGGCGAGGCGATCACCTCGATGGACCGCCAGATCGGCCGTGTGCTCGCTCGCCTGGACGAGCTCGGCCTCGCCGACGACACGCTGGTGATCTACACGAGCGACAACGGCTACCAGTGGGGAGAGCGCGGACTCGTCGACAAGCGCTGGCCCTACGAGGTCTCGGCGCGCGTTCCCTTCCTGGTTCGTTGGCCGGACTCCGGCCACGCTGAAGGCGTTCGCGTCGACCGGATCGTTGGCAACATCGACGTGGCGCCCTCCTTCCTGTCCCTCGCCGGGATTCCGATCCCGGAACGAATGCAGGGCCGCAGCTTGCTCCCGCTGCTATCGGATCCCGCCGCAGAATGGCGCGATTCTTTCCTCTACTCCTACTACTTCGAGCCGCCCTATCCGACGCCGACCGCCCACGCGCTGATCACCGAGGAACACAAGCTGATCGAGTACGACGGGCTCCCCAGCGAGCTCTACGACCTGGAAAAAGACCCGACAGAGCGGCAAAACCTTGCCAGCGCGCCGGAAGCCGCTGCCCTCAAGAGTCGGCTCGAACTTCAGCTCGAAGCCCTGCGCGCCGAGGTCGAACGTTAGGCGGGTACTTACCGGAAGAGTCGATACCCTCTCGCTCCTTCGAGAAGATTCGAGCGAGGTCTCATGAGCCTTCCCCGGCGTGGCCGGAAATACCTGATCGCGATGGTGGGCCTTCCCGCTCGGGGCAAGACGTTCACGGCGCGCAAGCTCTCGGGCTATCTGGGCTGGCTCGGCTACGCCACACGCAGCTTCAACGTGGGTGAACGTCGACGTCAGCTTCTCGGCCCGGGCCAGGACCACGACTTCTTCGATCCTGGGAACGCGGATGCCAGCGCGCAGCGCGAAGCATTGAGTCAAGCGACGCTCGATGACGCATTCAGCTGGCTGGGCGGCGATGGTCGCATCGCGATATTCGACGCCACCAACGGAACACCGGAACGGCGCGCCAAGATTCGCGAACGCTGCACCCGAGAAGACGTCGACCTCCTGTTCGTCGAGCTCTTCGAGGACGATCCCAATATCATCGAAGCCAATGTGCGCGAGACGAAGGTTTCCTCACCGGACTACATAGACTCGGACACATCGACGGCGCTGCGCGATTTCAGGGCACGCATCGCCCACTATGAGAGCGTCTACCGAACGCTCACCGATGAAGACGGCAGCTTCGTGCGCATTGAGGGCCGCGGCCGGACCGTGGTGATCCATGATGTCCATGGCTGGGTACCGGGCCGGGTCGTGTTGTTCCTCAGCAACCTCCAGGTAACGCGCCGGCCCATATGGCTGACCCGTCACGGGGAGAGTGAGTTCAATGAAGCCGGGAAGATCGGTGGAAATTCGCCTCTGAGTCCGCGCGGTCTCGCCTACGCCGGGATACTTGCCGACCACGTACAAGCCCACGCCACCGACCTCGCCGAGCTCGACATTTGGACGAGTACCCTACGGCGAACACTCCAGACCGCGGCGCCTCTGTGCGACGCACTCTCCCTCGACTCTGGTGAATGGAAAGCGCTCGACGAAATCGACTCGGGGATCTGCGATGGATTGACCTACGAGCAGATCGCGGAGCGCCATCCGAGCGAGTTCGAAGCCCGTAGCCACGACAAGCTCCGCTACCGCTACCCCGGCGGCGAATCCTACGAGGACGTGATTCAACGGCTCGACCGGGTGATCGTCGAACTCGAGCGCTACAGGACACCCGTCCTCGTCGTCGCGCACCGCGCGGTGGTGCGCGCCCTCTACGGATATTTCGTGCAGCTCCAACCCGAGCGGGTTCCCCACGTCGACATGCCGCTGCATACCATCATCGAGCTGACGCCTACGGCCTACGGCTGTCGCCAAGAGTGGCGGGAACTCGAGGTTCCCGCAGCCTGAGGGCGGCGGCCCACACGCGGCTGAACAAGCCAATTCGGCCTTGCCGCCGTATGCTGCGGCCCATGAATGATGTCGCGCCCGACCTTCCGCGTAGGAAGATCTTCGTCCTGAGCTCGCTTGCGCTCTTTACCGCAGGGCTGAGCTTCGCGTTGCGCGGAGCGATCATTGGCTTGGTGGCCGCAGAGTTCGACCTTTCCGCAGAAACCGCCGGCAGCTTGCTAGGCACCGCCTTCCTCGGCTTCGCCACGACCCTGTTGATCGGCAGCATCTTCCTGGAACAGATTGGCATGGGCCGCGGCATCCTGATCTGCGCGTTCTGTTTCGCTTCTGGGACGCTGGTCTCGGTGTTCGCGGATTCGATCTCGAGCGGTGACGGCGTCTACGGAACCCTGCGCCTCGGATTCCTGCTCTCGGGCCTCGGGTGGGGGTTCATGGAAGCCTCGGTCAATCCGCTGACCGCTGCCCTGTATCCCGACGACAAGACGAATCGCCTCAATGTGGTGCACGCCTGGTGGCCCGCCGGCATGATCATCGGAACGTTAATCGCGATCGGCGCCGGGCGGCTCGATCTCGGTTGGCGCGTGCAGTTTGCGGCCGTCGTGATCCCGGCGATCGGGTGCATGGCCATGTGCATCGGCACGGCCTTCCCGCGTACAGAACGCGCCAGCATGGGCGTCTCAATGAGCGAGATGTTCCGCGAGATTCCAAAGCATCCGATGTTCATCGTCTGGTGGGCGTGCATGCTGCTGACCGCTGCCGCGGAGTTGGCGCCCAGTCAGTGGTTCGATTTCGCGCTCACGAAATCACTCGGGATTCGCGGTGCCTGGATCGTGGTCTACGTCTCGGCCATGATGTTCGTGTTCCGACATTTCGCTGGTCCGATCGCGCATCGGATCTCGAACACCACGATGTTATGGGGTTCGGCCGTGCTCGCCGTGATCGGACTCTGGGTGTTGCCGATGGCCGATTCGCCGGTCGCGGGTTTTCTCGCGGCCACGGTCTGGGGCCTCGGCGTCTGCTTCATGTGGCCCACGATGTTGGCCAACGTCTCCGAGCGCTATCCCAAGGGCGGAGAGCTGTTCATCGGTCTGATGGGCGTCGCGGGCGCCCTCTCCATCCAATACGTACTGCCGGCGCTCGGCAGCATCACGGATGCGACGAAGAACGAAATCGCGGGCAGCGACGTCGCCTTCAAGGCACTCGACGCGGCGGCGCAGGCACCCATCCTCCAAGCTGCCAACGAAGCGGCCTTCCACACCCTGGCCGCTTTTGTGGCGGCACTGATCGTGCTCTTCGGTGCGATCGCCCTGTTCGAGCGGAGTCAACGCGCCGAGGCCTGAGCCTCGCTATCTGAAATTCGACTGTGCCGGACGCTGCCCCGGCCGCTCCTCCATCGTGGTGGCGTGGCTGGTGCCGTCGGTCTGGATCGGCGTGCCGTTGACGAGCACGTGACGAACCCCTTCCGGCGCATCCGCTGTGAGGCGGTCGGCGTTCGCAGGGAAGTCGCGGACGCGACGGATCGGCCCCGGTGCCACCGTCATCGGATCGAACACCGTCACGTCGGCGTGAGCGCCCACCTGGAGAACTCCACGATCTTCGAATCGGAAGATCGAGGCCGGCTCGGCTGTGAGCTTGTGGACGGCCTTCTCGAGCGGGAGTACCCCACGCTCGCGCACCCAGTTTCCAAGCAGATCCGTCGGCAGGGGCGCATCGCATAACATTCCAACGTGCGCGCCGGCATCGGACAGCCCCAGTGCCATCCCCTCCTGCTGGATCAGGTGCGCGATCCCTTCTTCGTCATCATTCGCCTGGATGTAGCGCCAGCGCGTCGTGAGATCATCATCGAATGAGAGCGCGATCATCGTGTCGAGTGGGGACTCGCCGCGCTCTTTGGCCAGGTCGACGAGCTTTCGATCGATCAACGCCGTGTGCGCCTCGGTCTCAGCGAGCTCGAAATTCTCCCAGCGCGTCGGTAGAGGTGTGTTCTCGAGTTCCTTCATGGCCTTCGCGCGCCAACCGGCATCCTGATACTTCGCGATCCGCTCTTCGTAGCTGCCGGCGTAGAGCGACGAGAAGCAATCCGCCTGGTCGAACGGGAACGGCTCCCTCAGCTGAACCTGCATCGTGATCTTGCGACAGGAAACCTGCGGCCAGACGCCGGTCCCCTTCACGCGCTCTTCCTTGTGAATGTTCGAGCCGTGCTGCCAGAGGCCCGGCATCGCCAACAACGCGGTGTAGGTCACGGGAACCCCCACACGACGCTGGAAGTCGTAAATTTCGTTGAATGCGAAGCCGGCGCCCAGGGTCGCTTCGATCACGCCGCGGCCCAGCTTCGAGAGCTCCATCGACATGGCTTCGAACTCGGAGAAGTCGGCGACTCGCGAACAGATCGGTTTCCCATTCACGCCCACATGTGTGGGCGCGAAGCTGGTGGCAAGGCCGGCGGCACCGGCCTCCATGGCCTCGCGCACGCTCTTCGACATTGCGGCCACTTCGTCTTCCGTGGCGATGCGCTCGTAGGCGTCGTCGCCCATGTGGAACAAGCGCAGGGCGGTGTGACCCACGTAGGCCGCGTAATTCAACACCGTGCCGCGGCGTTCGACGGAGGCGAGGTACTCGGGAAAGGTCTCGAAATCCCAGGGGATGCCGGCGGCCAGCGTCGCCGGGTTCATGTCCTCCACTTTTTCGAGGGTCAGCGCGATCGTTTCGTGGTGCTCCGGACGGGTGGGTGCCACGGAGAAGCCGCAGTTTCCCGCCACCACGGTCGTTACGCCGTGAAAGCATGACGGCGTGAGCGCGGGGTCCCAGAACACCTGCGCGTCGTAGTGCGTGTGGATGTCGACGAAGCCAGGCGTAACGACACAACCCGCCGCATCGAGTTCGCGCTCGGCGTGCAGGTTCTTGCCGATCTCGGCGATCCGGCCGTTCTCGATCAGCACGTCAGCTTCGAATCCCTCGCTGCCGGTTCCATCGATTACGGTGCCGCCGCGAATCGCGATCTGGCCCATGTCGTTCTCCTTCCGGATCCGCGGATCCGCGTTTCGAAACTAGATGCCGAAGCGATGGCCAGCGGTGTAACCGCCATCGACGGGAAGCGTCACCCCGGTCACGAAGGACGCTTCTTCCGATGCCAGGAAGAGCGCGGCGTTCGCGATCTCGACGGGTTTTCCGAAGCGCCCGAGTTGATGGGCCTCCCGGATCTGCTCGGCCACCGCCTTCGCCGGTCCGTCGACCATCACGCTGCGGAACATCGGCGTATCGATGAAGCCCGGGCAGATCACATTCGTGCGCACACCCATCCGTGCGTAGTCGATCGCCATGTTCTTGGTGAGTATGACTACGCCGCCCTTCGACGCGTTGTACGAACTCCCGCCCACAAAGCCCTCAATGCCCTCGACCGAGGCGATGTTCACGATCGAGCCGCTGCCCTGCTCGATCATCACCCGGACCGTGTGCTTCGAGGCGAGGAACGTGCCCTTCAGGTTGATGTCGACGACGCGATCCCACTCGTCGGCCTCGAGCATGTGGATCATGCCGCCGCCTGCGACGCCAGCCGAGTTCACCAGCACATCGATACGACCGAGCTGGTCCTTCACCGCCGCCACGATCTCCTCGATGCGCGCTTCGTCCCGGACATCGCCGGTTTCGAAGACCGCGCCACCGGCGACCTTGACCGCTTCGTCCCAGTCACTCTCACCGCTCGACTTTTCGAGATCCATCCCTGCGAGCTGAGCGCCCTCTTGTGCGAACCGGAGCGCGCAGGCGGCGCCGATCCCCGATGATGCGCCCGTGATGAATGCGACCTGGCCTTCGAGTCTTCCTGCCATCGGGTCTCCTTGCTCGCGGAACTAACGTCCGCGGATGACGTGGCCCGGCAGTGCGCCGGTGTGTTCGCCGTTCTCGATCAGGACTTCGCCATTGACGAGCGTTGCGACGTAGCCCTCGGAATCGACCACGAAGCGCTCGGTCCCGGCGGGAAAGTCCTGGGCGAGATAGGGCTTGCCGCTAGCGAGCCGTGCGGGATCCCACACGACGACATCGGCGTGGGCGCCCGCGCGAAGGAAGCCGCGATCCTTGAGGCCGTGAACGGTCGCCGGCATTCCGGTCAGCTGCCAGACGGCGCGTTCGAGGCTCAAGGTGTCGGGCGTCCAGTCCGTCAGGAGCTTCGTCGGATAGTCGGCACCGACGAACGAAGCGAGGTGTGCGCCGCCGTCGCTCGAACCCGACATCACGATCGGATCGGTCACGCTGGTTTCGACGACGTGTCGGATGAACTCCTGCGCGACCTCGTTGCTGCGCGCTTCCCACCACGTCTCCAATCCCTCGGCCAACGAACAATCGAGGAACGCGTCGATCGGTCGGACGCCGAGAAGCTCGGCGAGTTCTGTCGCGCTCTTCCCGACCCAATCCTGGTTCGCTGCGTCAACGACCGCCTTGACCTCGAGCGCATCGAAGCCGAGCTGAACCCCCTGGCTCGGGCTCGGGTTGTCCCACTCGTGGAGCAGCTGATCGCGCACGGCTGGATCTCGCAAGCGCTCGCGGCGCTCGGGTTCTGGGCGCGTCAGCACTTCTCGCCACAGCGGCATCTCGTCGAAGACGAAAGTATCCGACAGCTTGAGACTCAGACCCAACGTGTTCGTGCTCGCCTGCGGATGGAGACGGACGCCCTGCTTGAACGCCTCGTTGCAGAAATCCAGCGTCGTCTGCCAACCCATCGGATGCGTCGGACTCGGCACCAGGATGTTCAACTCGATCGGCTTGCCGGAGACTCGGTAGAGATCGAGCAGAAGCTGCCGATCTTTCGCGTCGTAGCCTTCAGCGAAGCTACGCGGAATGATCTCGATGGCGCCATGATCGAACTCGGCCAACACACTTCCGAGCGCGAGGATCTCCTCGGCAGAGGCGAAGTTCGACGGGACGCCGCGTCCGTCGTCGCCGACATGGAGATCGAGCTGCGAGGTCGAGAAGCCGATGGCGCCCTGCTGCATCGCCAGGCGCACCAGATCCTGCATGGCCGCGATCTCGTCGTCGGTGGCTTCGCGCTCACTGGCGTCGTCGCCCATCACCCAGCGCCGTATGGCGCAGTGTCCGACATAACCTCCCGCATTCACACCGAGTCGACCTTCGAGGCGCGACCAGAAATCGCCGAAGCTGCCGCCGCTGAATTTGAAACCCTCGGCCAGCGCCTCCTTCGACATTCCTTCGACGCGCGAGAGCATCGCGGCGAGCCAACCCACGTCGTCAGGCTTGGCAGGCGCGAGCGTGAAGCCGCAGTTGCCGGTGAGTACCGTCGTAACGCCATGCCAGCAAGACGGTGACGCGATCGGATCCCAGTCGAGTTGCACGTCGTAGTGCGTGTGCACATCGATAAAGCCCGGTGCGACGACACATCCGGCCGCATCGATCACATGGGTCGCGTCCTCGGTGATGCGTCCGATGCGCGCGATCCGTCCATTCTGGATCGCGACGTCGGCGCTGAAGGCCGGCATACCGGTTCCGTCTACCACGCGACCGCCGCGAATCACCACGTCGTAAGTCATCGGGTCGTCTCCTTTGACGGGGGAACTCACTGACGTTCGGCAGCTTATCTCGGATCGTGCCTCGGTGCTGGACTCATGGCCCTGCCACGCCGTACCCTGGGGCCAGGCGCGACCCGCGGGAGCAAATCATGGAATTCGACCGCCGGGCCTTTTTGCGCGGAGTCGGCGGCAGCGCCGTCGCCGCGGCCACCCTCGGTTGGCCAAGCCTGGGCCACGCCGCCGTGACGGACTCCCCCGAAGATCTGGCGCGACAGCTGCACCGCTCCCTCAAAGATTCGCAGCGCCACCTGATCGCGCTGCCTTGGGACCACGTCGATGGCGATCGGGGTTTGCTTCGCGCCCGCGTCTCAGCGAACTGGAACATCACCGAACCCTCTTTGGATTCGGATTTCTACTCCAACGACCAGCGCGCCCTCGTCCGCGCCATCTACGAAGGGTTGATCGATCCGGGATGGCACGAGCGGTACGACCGTCACCTCGTCGATGATGCGGGTGGCTGGGGTCAGCACCAAAGCATCGCGATGTTTGGCGACCCGGATGCTGGACCGTTCCAGTTCGTCATGACCGGCCGACACATGACGATGCGCGCCGGCAGCGATGCCACGAGCCCGGTCGCCTTCGGCGGCCCCATCTTCTACGGCCACGCGACGGGTACCTGGTGGTCGGGGAGCTTCGTGGAACGCGCGCATCACCCCGGCAACGTCTTCTTCGCTCAAGCCGAGGCCGCGGGCGCACTCTTCGACCTACTCGATGGCGATCAACGAATCATGGCCCACGTCTCGAACGTTCCGGATGAGGCCGACATCACGTTCGAGGGAGCGGCCACCGAGAACGGGCTCCGCTTGCGCGCGCTCTCCCCGGACCAGCTCGAAGAAGCCGGGACGCTTGTGGACGTGTTGGTCGAACCCTTCCGCGCCGAGGATCGCACCGCGGTGCAGGCTGCGCTGGCTTCCCAGGGAGGCCTTGGCGCCTGCAAGCTCTCGTTCTTCGAACCCTGGTATCGGGGAGGCGACAAACTCTGGGACAGCTTCCGTCTCGAGGGCCCTAGCCTCACCTGGCACTTCCGCGGCGATCCCCACGTTCACGTCTGGGTCCACGTCGCGAGCCAGCCCGATGTCCCCTTCAACTCGATTCCGATCGAGCTCTAGTCGCCTGACCTTGGAGCCTGAAGCCCCGAAGTGGATCGAACCGGTCGCCGTACGCGCGGAGGGCAATGCGGCCGTCCTTAGCACCGCGCAGATCGAGAGCTGGCGCGAACGTGGTTTCGCCCTGGTCGATGGCGTGCTCCCGACCGAACTCCTGGGCCGTGTCATCGCAGATGCTCGAGACGCCTTCCCGGCGGCGGGATCGCCGGAGGCAGAAGCGACTGCGGGCTTCGGAAGTGGTGGCCAATTTGTATTCCCGGCTCAGAGCGGAGCCGCCAACGAGATCACGATCCATCCAAGATTGCTAGGCGCTGCCTCAGACTTGCTAGGCACTCCCGTCAGAGAGCTTCGCCTCACTCAATCGGATCTGTGGCCCAAGTACGGACGCGCCCGCAAGAGCGCGGGTCGACTCGACAATCAGGACCAACGGATTCACGTCGACTACCCGAACCACACGCTGGTCCATCCACCGCGCTGGGACGCACCCGATGCCGTCGAGATCATTCTCTATCTCAGCGACGTCGCGGACTGTGGCGGCGCGACGGCGCTGGTGCCGCGAGAAGGGACGGAAGATCCCGCCTACCCATGGCCGATCGTGCAATCGCCGGGGATCGGCACCTTCCCCTACCTGAATGACCGCGCCTCGGCCGAGGCGTTCCTGGAGGCGGAGGCGCCCGAAGTCGCCCGATTCCGAGCCGAGCATCTCTACCCGCGCGAAGTCCGCGCGCGCTACCGCGTCGGCACGATCCTCTTCTACCGGCATGACACCTGGCACCGCGGGACGCCCCTCGACCCCGGCACCCAGCGCATCGCTCAGAACCTGACCTTCCGCGAAGCCGGACACGATTGGGTCAGCACGCTTCACACGGGCTGGGCGTGGAGCATGTACCAACGAAATCAGCTGATGGAGCAGCTTGTCGCGGGCGCCAGTGTGGACCAACGTTGCGTGCTCGGATTCCCCGCGCCCGAGAATTCGTACTGGAATGCCGACACCGTCGACGCTGTGGAGGCCCGCTATGGCCCACTCGGTTTTGACGCCACGCCCTATCGCCGGACCTAGCCCGCCATCGGCGAATCGGCTCGGCGCGACCTATCCTCGTCGACCGCCACACCGAAGGAGACACCCATGGCCAGCGAAGCACTCCAGACCATTCTCGGCCTTCTGAGAAGCGGCAGCCCGATCCAGGGAAACACCGTGCTCGAAATGCGGGCCGGCATGGAAGCCGCCAGCGCGGCCACGCCGGTGCCCGAAGGCGTGACCTTCACTCCGGTCGACGCCGGCGGAGTCCCCTCGGAGTGGAACGATGCCGAAGGGGTGCGTCAGGATCGCGTAGTCGTCTACTACCACGGCGGCGGCTACTGCATGGGTTCGTTGAACACCCACCGCGGTCACACCGCACGGATCTCACGCCTTGCGAATCTCCGCGTGCTCTCGGTCGACTATCGACTCGGGCCGGAACATCCGCACCCGGCCGCAGTAGAAGACGCCGTCGCCGCCTATCAGTTCGTCCTCGCTCAAGGGATCGCGCCGGCGAGTGTGGCGCTTGCAGGCGATTCGGCGGGCGGCGGTCTCACCCTCGCCGCCCTGCTGGCGATCCGCGATCAAAGCCTTCCGCTCCCGGGCTGCGGCGTCGGGATTTCGGCATGGACCGACATGACCGCGAGCGGCGATTCGATCAAGACCAAGGCCTCTGAAGATCCGATGCTAGGCGACATCTCAGCCCTGCAGATGATGGTCGACGCCTACGTGGGCAAGGACGGCGACAAGAAGGCGCCGTTGGCTTCGCCGGTCTTCGCAGACCTCGCCGGCCTGCCGCCGCTCCTGCTCCAGGTCGGAACCGCCGAGGTCCTCCTCGACGATTCCACCCGTCTCGCCGAACGGGCAGAAGCCGCCGGCGTCGACGTCACCCTCAAGGTCTGGCAGGACATGTTCCACGTCTGGCACGCCTTCGCCGAGATGCTGCCCGAGGGCATGGAAGCCACCCAGGAACTGGCTGATTACGTGAACACGAAGCTCGGATAGGCGCGTAACGGGCGGGGCACCGTCCGCTTTCCACGGTAGACCCCGAAACAGACGCTTCCTCGGGTTTCCCAACTAGCTGAAATAAAAGAGAAAATTTGACTCTTCGCGGATAAGGAACGGGTGAGATTGCGATAAGGAAGATCAGCAGGATCCGGTCGAAAGTGGGTTCATCGGCAGCCGCCATGGAGGCGGGGCCGCCAGCAAGAACCAAAACCGGAGATTCCAAATGACCTTCCAGCCCGCAAGCCGCGCCAAGCGCATCGCCATCCTGGCCTACGGCGTCACCTGCTACGCCATCTTCTTCGCCTGCTTCCTCTACTCGATCGCCTTTGTCGGCAACTTCGACATCGTGTCGAAGACGATCGATTCGGGAACACCCGGTCCGATTGGATTGGCCCTGGCCATCAACGTGGGACTCCTGTCCCTCTTCGCCATCCAGCACTCGGGAATGGCGCGACCGGCCTTCAAGCGGGTCTGGACGAAGGTCGTCCCTGAACCCACCGAGCGCGCCACCTACGTGGTGCTCTCGTCGATCATCCTGGGCGTCACCTACGCCTTCTGGCAGCCGATCGGCGGCAGCGTCTGGGCCGTGACGAACGAAACCGCGGCCAACGTCTTGACCGGCGTCTACCTGTTCGGCTGGGGTCTGCTGCTCTACTCGACGGCCTTGATCGACCACTTCGACCTGTTCGGCGTGCGTCAGGCCTGGATCGCTTTCCGCGGCCGGGAGTACACGAATCACCCGTTCGGTACGCCCGGGATCTACAAGCACATCCGACACCCGCTCTACGTCTCGTGGGCCATCATCTTCTGGGCCACCCCGGAAATGAGTGTCGGACACCTGGTGCTAGCCGTCGTGACCACGGCCTACATGGTCCTGGCCGTCTTCATCGAAGAGATCGACCTGGTGGACCACTTCGGTGATGCCTACCGCCGCTACCAGGAAACGACGCCCAAGTACTTCCCCCGCTTCGGCGGCCGGAAGCCCGTCATCGAGCCCGCAACGTCAGTGGCAACGGCCACTTCGTAACCACAGCTGGCGACTCCGCACGCCGGCCCCCAGGATCGACAACGTACCGGGGGCCGGCCGCTCCACTTTCCATCACACCTCGAGCCCATCAGAAGAACCCATGACCTCCGAACCCAAGCTCACGACCCAGCCCGACACCGGGCCCACCATCTTCCTCAGTGACGGCGGTATCGAGACCGTGCTGATGTTCCAGCGCGGCATCGAACTCCCGGCCTTCGCTTCCTTCGACCTGCTGAAGGACTTCACCGGCCGTCAGACACTGACCGACTACTACGACGAGTACCTCGCAGTAGCCGCCCGCCTCGGCACGGGCTTCGTCATGGAAACACCGACCTGGCGAGCCAGCCGCGATTGGGCCGAAGCCACCGGACGTACCCCGTCCGAAGTGGACGCGTGCAACCGCGAGGCCGTCGCCCTGATGAAGACGATTCGAAAGCGGTGGCTGGAGCACGAGATTCCCATCTTGATCAGTGGCTGCGTCGGCCCGCGTGGCGACGGGTACGACCCGGGCGCCGGTATGACGGTCGGCGAGGCGTTCGCCTATCACCTCCGGCAGGTGGAGGTCCTTTGTGAGGCCGGCGTCGATTGGATCACCGGCATCACCATGACCAATGTTCCCGAAGCCGAGGGCCTGGTCCGAGCCGCTCGCGCGCATGATCTCGACG
Organism: Phascolosoma agassizii; assembly: GCA_035593235.1. NCBI lineage: Eukaryota > Metazoa > Annelida > Sipuncula > Phascolosomatiformes > Phascolosomatidae > Phascolosoma > Phascolosoma agassizii. The sequence goes on from JAVJHY011695800.1 coordinate 154,490, forward strand.
TCGTCATCTCCTTCACGGTCGAGACGGATGGACGGCTGCCCTCAGGTGAGGCCCTGGACGATGCGATCCACCGGCTCGACAAGGTCGACGGCCGGCCCGCCTACTACATGCTGAACTGCGCACACCCGGCCCACTTCGAGTCGTTGCTCGCCACCGGTGAGCCCTGGGTAGAACGGATTCGAGGGCTCCGTCCCAACGCCTCCCGTTGCAGCCACGCGGAACTCGATGAAGCCCCCGAACTCGACGAAGGCGATCCGATCGAACTCGGTGTCGAGATCGCCGCGCTGGCAGGCAAACTCCCGCGCCTCACCGTCGTGGGTGGCTGCTGTGGAACCGATGTTCGCCATATCGCGCGCATGGCCGAGGCGGTGCTCGAGACCCGGGCAGCGGAGTGCGCGACGGCTGGATAGACGCAAGCGTTCGCCGGGTCTGCCGCCGCAGGCCGGCCCATCGACATCCGGAGACCCCGGGAGCCCTGCCTCCCGGGGTTTGCTCGTTCTCGAGAGTGCTACTCATTCTTCTCCCAGGAACCCCACGAAAGAATCGGGAGGCATCTATGCAGGATTTCAAGGGCAAGGTCGCCGTCGTCACCGGCGGCGCGAGCGGCATCGGAAAAGCACTCTCCAAGGCACTGTTGGGCCGAGGCGCCAAGGTCGTCATCGCCGACGTCGAAGACGGCGCGTTGAAGGCGGCGACGGAAGAACTCGGCGGTGAAGTCTCTGGCGTGCGTGTCGACGTTCGAGATCCCGAATCGATGAAGGCGTGTGCCGATGCCGTCTACGACCAGCACGGTGCCTGCCACCTGCTCTTCAACAACGCCGGCGTCGGTGTCGCGAACCTCGCAGTCTGGGAGACCGAACCGACCGACTGGCAGTGGGTCCACGGCGTGAACGTCAATGGCGTCGTACATGGTATCCAGGCCTTCGTCCCCCGCATGATCGCGGGCGGCGAAGAAGGCTTCGTCGTCAACACGTCCTCGGGTGATGGCGGAATCTCCCCGCTCGCCGAGCAGTGCGTCTATGCCTCGAGCAAGGCAGCCGTCTCGATCCTGACGGAATGTCTCGCGGCGCAGTTCCAGTCCAAGCAACTCAAGTTGGGCGCCGGAATCCTGTACCCCGCCGGCGGATTGTTGAAGACCGGCATTTGGACCACCAAGCGAAACCGCCCCGACGAACTCAGCCGCGACGAAGCCGTCCCCGAAGGCTCCGAAATGACCTTCGATCAGTTCATGACCGGCATGAAGGCCGCCGGCATGGACTTCCCAGTCCAGGATCTCGACGAACTCGCCGAACACTGCCTCGACGGCGTCCTGGCCGGAGACTTCGTCATCATGCTAGGCCGCGAAGGCATGGAAGAACAACTCGTCGAACGAGCGAGAAAACTCGCCCGAGGCGAGTGCCCAGTAGTCGCACATCCAGGCATGGGATAACCCCCTAACCCAATCCGAACCCGACACCTGGCAACCACCGTCCCGGCACGGCACGCGGAGCCGGGGAGGGGTGGGCTCCGGCGAAGTAAAGCGCAGTAGACCCCCTCCCCAGCAGAAGCCCCCAATGCGCTCCCCCATTCCCAAACGCCACCGCGCCCCCGGGAGGGACGAGCCATGAGCCGGAGCCCACCCCTCCCCGGCTCCGCTCCCCCGCGTCGACTCAACCCCCAGACCCAGGCGCGGTAGACTCCTCCCATGCCCGACACAACCCCGGTCGTCCTCGAAGTCGCCCTGAACGGAGCTACGCCGAAAGAGCGCAACGCCACGGTTCCGAAGGAACCGGCCGAGGTCACCGAGGACTCGCTCGCGTGCCTCGACGCGGGCGCCACGATCATTCACACGCATAGCGATCGACCGACGCTGGGCGGTGAGGTGGGAGCCGCTCGCTACCACGAGGCCTATCGGCCGATCCTCGATGTGCGGCCAGACGCGATCCTCTACCCCACGATCGCCTTCGATCCCGAGAACCGTCCCGAGGAGAAGTATGGGCATCAGCGCTTCCTTGCGGATGCCGGTGTCATCCGACAGGGCATCCTCGACCCGGGCTCGGTAAACCTTGGAGGCGCCGCCGAAGACGGTCTGCCTAGCAACGGCACGTTCGTCTACGTGAATGCGGCGACTGACATACGCCTGGCCGCCGAAATCTGCCGTGACTACCGGCTGGGCCCCTCGGTGGCGATCTTCGAACCGGGCTACTTCCGTGTGATTCTCGCCGCCCACGCGGCCGGAAGCCTGCCGGCGGGAACGCTCGTCAAATTCTACTTCTCGGGAGGTGGCTATTTTGGCGGTGGTGCGCCGACCTACAGCGCTCCGCCGATCGCAGAAGCGCTCGAGATGTACCTTGCCATGCTCGGCGACACCGATCTGCCCTGGGCGGTCGCCGTGCTGGGCGGCGGCGTGCTCGAAACCCCGATCGCTCGCCTCGCTGTCGAACGCGGTGGCCACTTGCGCGTCGGCCTCGAAGACCACATGGATGCCAAGAGCAATGTCGACGAGGTGGAGCGCGCCAAGGCGCTTTGCGCTGAAGTCGGCCGACGCTTCGCCACCGCCGCCGAGACCGAGGCGATCCTGGGGCTGCCCAGCCGCTAGCCCCGTCGGCATCCACGGGCCGGCCAGCCGCCGCCGCGTTCGCCAGCGCGCTGGTACACTCGCCGGCCCTCAATGACCCCCTGGAGGCTCCATGCTCGATCTCGTGATTCGCGGTGGCACCGTCGTCGACGGCACCGGCTCCGAACCCCTTGTCACCGATGTCGCGGTGAAAGATGGCCGCATCGTTCTCATCGGCGAGGTCAGCGAGGACGCGACCGAAACCATCGACGCCACCGGCCAGATCGTGGCGCCCGGCTTCGTCGACATTCACACGCACTACGACGCCCAGGCATTCTGGGACGGCACGCTCTCCCCCTCCTCGTTTCACGGCGTAACGACGGTGGTCGGAGGCAACTGCGGCTTCTCGATCGCTCCGCTGGTACCCGAGGCGGGCGACTACTTGATGCGCATGCTCGCGCGCGTCGAAGGAATGCCGCTCGAAAGCCTGCAGCAGGGCGTGCCGTGGGATTGGACCAGCTTCGGGAGCTACCTCGAGAAGCTCGACGGTCGGTTGGCGGTGAATGCAGGCTTCCTGGTTGGACACTCAGCCTTGCGCCGGGTCGTGATGGGCGAGCGCGCCGTCGGCAGCGAGGCCACCGAAGAGGAGCTGCAGCAGATGGTCGATCTGCTGCAGCAGTCCGTCCGCGAAGGCGGGATGGGCTTCTCTTCTTCCATCGCGGCGACGCATAACGACGAATCCGGCGACCCTGTCCCTTCGCGACACGCCAGCCGTGAGGAAATCATCGCCCTGGCAGGCGCCATCCGAGATCTGCCAGGAACGACGCTGGAGTTCATCCCGGGGACCGGCCTTTGGCAGGAGGACGAGAAATCGCTGATGACGGACATGTCGCTGGCTGCGAATCGTCCGATCAACTGGAACGTGCTGGCTCCGACGGCGGCCAATGCCGAGTACACGCACCACCAGCTCGGTGCCGGCGACTACGCTGCCGAACGCGGCGCCACCGTGATCGCACTCACGGTGCCGAGCACTCCCTCGGTTCGGATCAACCTGCATGCCGGGTTCATTTTCGACGCGCTGCCGAGTTGGGCGCCCCTCTTCCAGCTCTCGCCTGAGGAGCGCAGCGAACGGCTCAAGGACCCCGAACTCCGCAAGCAGCTCGACGAAGGCGCGAACTCCGAGGCGGCCGGTCTACTCCGAGGTCTCGCTCGTTGGGCGACCTTCAAGATCGACCAGGTGCACAAGCCCGAGAACGAGGGCGTGAAGGGCCGTACGATCGGCGAGCTGGCCGACGAACTTGGCAAAACTCCCTTTGACACGATGCTCGACCTCGCGATCTCAGACGATCTCAAGACTTCGTTCGTTCCCGGTAGCCCGCCGGAAGATCGCGCGACCTGGGAACTGCGTGCCAAGACCTGGCAAGACGGTCGCGCCGTCGTTGGCGCTTCCGACGCCGGCGCACATCTCGACATGATCGATACCTTCGCTTTCTCGACCAATCTGCTGTCGAAGAACCGTGAGTACGAGCTGCTCCCGATCGAAGAAGCCGTTCGCCAACTAACCGATGTGCCGGCTCGCCTCTATGGAATCCGCGAACGTGGGCGACTGCAAGAAGGCTGGTACGCCGACGTCGTGATCTTCGACCCGGAGCACGTGGCCGCGGGACCCGTCCACACCCGAGCAGACCTTCCGGGCGGGGCCTACCGGCTCTACGCCGATGCAGAAGGAATCAACCACGTCGTCGTGAACGGAACCGAGATCATCCGAGGCGGCACGCACACCGGCGCCCTCCCGGGGACGATCTTCCGGTCCGGTCGCGATACCGATACCGTCGAGGTCCCCGGTGGCCGTCGCCAAGGAGCCAACTAGTGGCAAAGTCGTTCGATCTCGAGGTCAAAGACGGCATCGCGCATCTGCGCATGAACCGACCCGACGTATTCAACTCGATGAACCCGGACTTTTGGCGTGAGCTTCCGCAGCACGTCGATCAGTTGAGCGACGAAGGCAAGGCGCGGGTGATCGTGCTCTCGTCGACCGGCAAGCACTTCACCGCCGGCATGGACCTCGCCGTCTTCGGACAAGGGGGCGACGGACAGAGTGAAAGCGCGTCAGACAGCGAACGTACGGAAATGGGCCGCGCGCGTAGTCAGATGCGTCAAAGCACCAAGGTCTTCCAGGAGAGCTTCAACGCCCTCGAACGGGCGCGAGTCCCGGTGCTCGCCGCCGTGCAGGGCGGCTGCGTCGGGGGCGGCATCGACATGATCTCGGCCTGCGACGTGCGCTATTGCACCGAGGACGCGTTCTTCTGCATCCAGGAAATCAACCTGGGCCTAACGGCCGACGTGGGCACGCTGCAGCGGCTACCACGCTTGATTCCCGACGGGCTCGCGCGCGAGCTGGCCTACACGGGACGACGAATGCCGGCGAGCCAGGCGAAGGCCATCGGCCTCGTCAACGAGGTCTATCCGGATCAGGACGCGATGTTGTCCTCCGTGATGGATATCGCCGGTGAGATCGCTGAGAAGTCGCCGCTTGCCATCTGGGGTTCGAAGGAGATGCTGAACTACACGCGCGACCACAGCATCGACGACGGCCTCAACTACATCGCCACCTGGCAGGCCGGAATGTTCTTCGGCGGCGATATGGCGGAAGCGTTCGCTGCGAAGAGCGAAAAGCGCAAGCCCGAGTTCGCGAAGCTTCCGAAGAACCGTCGCGAGATCTAGCCGCCTGCGGTGAACCCGGCGCCGCTAGAGCTTGCTCTGCAGGTAGTCGAGGGTTCGAGCATCGGTCTCGTCGTCAACGGGAACGATTGCAGCGTCGAAATCCGTGACGCCGACGTCGTGCAGTCGATCGAGTTGCGCGTCGAGGGCGGCCTCGTCACCAACCATGGCGATGTCGGCGGGCCCGGCGGCCCCTTCCTTGTCGAGCATCGCTCGGTAGGAAGGAAGCGTTCCGTACATCGCCAGGTTCTCGCCGATCACGGCTCGTGCGTTGTCGGCGTCGTTGGTCAGCGCGATCGGGAAACCGGCAACGATACGAGGCTCCGGTCGACCGGCTTCCTTGGCGGCCGCTGTCAGTTTCGGCCGAATGTGATCGTCGATGGTTGCGGGTCCCGTCATCCAGAGAATGGTGCCGTCGGTGTACTTCCCCGCGAGCTGCAACATGCGGTCGCCGAGCGCAGCGATCAGCAGCGGAACGGGCGTTGCGCCCGCCACCTGGAGGCCCGCATTCACGCGGTAGTGCTCGCCTTCGAATTTGGCGGGCTCGCCACGAAGCAGTGGCGTCAGAACTTCCAGGTACTCGCGCATATGATAGGCGGGCTTCGCGTAGCTAAAACCGAGCATGTCCTCGATCACGATCTTGTGAGAGAGGCCGATGCCGAGAACAAAGCGTCCGTGGCTGGCAGCCTGCGTCGTCAGGGTTTGCTGGGCGATGGCAACCGGGTGCCGCGGATAGGTGGGAACCACGGCTGTGCCCAGTTCGATTCGCGAAGTCTCGTGGCCCACGACGGCGAGCGCGCCGATCGCGTCGAGCCCAAAGATGTTGGCCACCCAGAGTGAGTGGAAGCCGCGGGCCTCCACATCTTTCGCCCGGGCGATCAGGCCCTCGATGGTTCCTTCGCCGCCCGTCGCTCCTGCCATCAATCCAATACGCATTGGTCGCTCCTCGAAGAGTTGGATCGTTTCGCCGGGACCCTAGCTCGGATCGCCCGATCCGCCGAAGCGGAAGCCCCGCGGCTGAAGAGCTCCACGTCCGATAGGCTTCCGATGCCGGGCCCCGGCGACGGAGGAACCATGTTCATCAGAATCGCCCTCGCCGTCCTGCTATTGGCCCCGTTCCCCGCAGGCGCCGAACTCGAAGTCGAAATGCCGGGCCGTAGCGAGACGCTGCCGAGCATCGATGATCACTGGCTCTTTGTCGGAGACCTGGTGTTGCGACGCAGCGCGCTCTTCGATGCCGAGGATGGACGCATGCTCGGACTGTTGAATGGAGGCCAGGGCGTGGGCGGCGCACTTCCAAGAACCTCCCGCAGTCGCGGCGAGTTCTACATGGCAGAGACCGTTTACGCCCGCGGGCATCGGGGCGAGCGCACCGATCTCGTCACGATCTACGACGCGGCCACTCTCGGCGTGTTGGGCGAAGTGATCATCCCTGCGAAGCGGGCCGACAACGGGAACGGGGTCGCGTTGACCGCAGTGTTAGGCGACCGCTTCCTGCTGGTCTTCAACCAGACACCGGCCACCTCGGTTTCGGTCGTTGACCTGGAGAACCGGAGCTTCGTCGCCGAGATCGCAACGGCCGGGTGCGCGCTGGTCTTCGAGGCTGGGCCGCGCTCTTTCGGCCAGCTCTGCGGCGACGGAACGGCCCAGCGAATCGATCTAGATGATGCCGGGAACGAGATCGCACGAGCGCGTAGCGAGCGCTTCTTCGATCCGACCAACGACCCCGTCACCGAAAAAGGCGTGCGGGTCGAAGGTTCACAATGGCTTTTCGTTTCGTTCGATGGCTTCGCCCACGAGGTCGACTTCGCCGGCGAGCGGCCGAGCGCCGAGGCCCCGTGGTCACTGTTCACCGATACCGAGCGTGCCGACGGTTGGCGCATCGGCGGGAATCAGCACCTTGCCCTGCATCGCACGAGTGGGCGATTCTTTTCGACCATGCATCAGGGCGAGCGCGGCAGCCACAAGGACGGCGGTCCCGAGGTCTGGGTCTACGCGCTCGAAGAACGCGCGCGAACCGGCACCATCGAACCCTCCAATTTGACCGCCGCGTTTCTCCGCGGATTGGCCGGCGTCGAGGCGGACAGTTTCCTCGGTTGGCTGATGTCGAGTGTCCTTCCTGCCGCCGACGTTTCGAGTTTGGCCGTCTCCCAGGACGCCGCGCCGCTTCTCTTTCTCGGGAGCCGCGAGATCGCCGGCGTCAGCGTGCATGACGCCCTGACGGGAGAACACGTGCGCGACATTGAATCCACCGGCATTTCCGGCGGCCTCCTGGTGACACCGTGACCACACCGAATCAGCATCTCGCGAGCCGCTTCGACGCGCTCTTTGAGCGCATGAGCCGCGGCTTCTCGCGCGGCCTCTCCAGGCGGCACTTCCTCTCGCGTCTTGGGACGGTCGTGGCAGGCGGTGCCGCACTGCCGCTACTGCCGGTTGCGCGCGCCGCGGCCGAGGAGAGCTTCCCCACCCAAGAAGGCGAACCTTCGCGGAACACGCCCGAAGGCAATCCGCTCGGCTGCGACTACTGGCGATACTGCGCCATCGACGGGTTCCTGTGCGGCTGCTGCGGCGGCTCGCACTCGAGCTGCCCGCCAGGAACCGAGATGTCCGCCGTCACCTGGCTCGGCACTTGCCAGAACCCCGAGGATGGCCGCGACTACGTCATCTCGTACAACGATTGTTGTGGCCGCGATCTCTGCGGCCGCTGCTTCTGCAATCGCAACGAAGGGGACCGACCGATCTACTCGCCCACGCGCAGCAACGACATCAACTGGTGCGTCGGTACCAGCACCCAGGTCTACAACTGCTCGGTCGCCCTGGTGGTCGGCGTGGCCGCGGAGCGCCAGCCCGAGCGTTAGACACGGGTGTTAGGCGTCGGGTCGCTAGAGTTCTTCGAGCTTGAGGATCTCGGGGCGCCCGGCCATGTGCGGACCCATGGCGCCGCCATGCTCCTTCATGTGCGCGGAAGCGCCATGCGCGGCCAGCGCCTCTTCGCTCTCGTAGCGCTCGACGAAGTAGTAGGTCTGGGGCTCACTGCCCTTGCAGAGCTGGTAGAGATGATTGCCGGGTTCGTTCGCCGTCACCGCTGCGGCCAACTTTTTGGCGGCCGCCTCGAAATCGGCCTCGTGACCTTCCTTGATCTTCAGCGTCGCCACCATTGCAATCATCATCGTCTCCTTGTGATCGGATCGGCACCGTAGCTCGGCGACGGCGCGTTACCCACCGACGTTCATCGACTGCGAAATGATCGCGTAGCCCTCGGTCGCTGCGAGCCGCTTCCCGACGACGGCCTGATAGGCGTCGGAGTTGTACCAGGCCTTCGCGGCCTCGACGCTTTCGAACTCGATGATCACGGTCTGGGGACCGGGAGGGGCCCCTTCGATGATCTCGGACCCGATGTCGAAGGAAATGAGCTTCCCCCCGGCGGGCCCCATGGTGGCTCCCGCCCCCTGGGCGTATTCCTGGTAGAGGGCCGGATCGTTCACTTGATATTGCGCGATAAAGTAGGCTGCCATCTGATTTGGGTACCACACTCTGACGACCCCAGGTAGCGGAGGCGGGAGGCAGGATGCCGAGCAGGCAACATCGCTGGATCGCCCCATCCGTTGGCTTCCTCGGGATCCTGGGCGCAGCGAATGCTGCCGCCGATCCCCTCGACGAGACTGCCCTCGATTACGCGCTTCAGTGTCAGGGATGCCACCTGGCGGACGGCCGTGGTGGAGGCGACATCCCGTCGCTCCACGGCGTCGGGCGATTCGCAGGGCTCGACGGCGGCCGCGAATACCTGGCACGGGTTCCCGGCGTCACGAATGCATCGATCGATGATGCCAGGCTCGCGCAACTTCTGAACTGGGTACTCGTGCGCTGGAGTGCCGACGTGCTGCCGGACGATTTCAGCCCGTACCGACCGGATGAAATCGAGGGTTGGCGCACACCACTGGCCGACCCCTCTGCGACCCGAGCGACGCTCACCGCGGGGCCCTAGTTCAAGACCGCCCAGAGGTTCCGGTAGACGACGGGGTTCCAGTGGTCCTGCAGGAACAGCGCACCAAGCTCCGGTCCTTCAGGGTCGCCACCGCCGGTGGTTGCGGGCAGCTCGAGATCTTCGTGAATGAGGACGCCGTTGTGGCGCACGGTGACCCGCGCGTTCGCGGTCTTGTTGCCCGCCGAGTCGAAACGCGCAGCCTGGAACTCGATGTCATAGGTCTGCCATTGGAGCGGCGGAAACGCCATGTGGACGCGCGGCCGGGAAACCTGATAGATGCCGCCGCACTCGTTGTCTTCCCCGGTCAACCCGAACGAGTCGAGCACTTGGATTTCGTAGCGGCCCTGAAGGTAGACGCCGCTATTTCCGCGCATCTGGCCGCGCGCAGTGGGCATGAACGGCGTCATGAACTCAAGATGGAAGGTGGCGTCTCCGAAGGCTTGCTCCGTTCGGACGGGTACACCCAACAAGCCGCGATCGTCGAGTTCGCCTTCGGCGAGCGCATCGGTTCCCGAACCGTCGAACAAGAGGGTCGCGCCGGGCGGCGGCCCCGCACCTAACGTCGGGCTTCTGCGGATCACTTTGTGCAGCGAGAATCCCTCGTCTCTACCCGTCGTGCCCTCGAATCCGGCGTTCGAAAGTGTGGCTTCGAAGCCGCCCCGAAAGGAGACGGTCTCGCCCTCCAGGAATCCGTCCACCAGGATGCGGGTCTCGCCGTCCCAACCCGCCCCAGGCAGGCCGCCGCGCAAGAACACCGCACGGAAGGCGCCGTCGCCGAGCGCGATCACCTGGGCCGCGACCCCATCCGACTCAGAGGCGTATTCGCCCTGCAGGGCGTAGTCGATCCCGGCGGCCGCCGGTTCGGTGAATGCCTTCCAGCCGCAGCCAGAGAGCAGCATTGCGGCCAGGAGAGCGAGGATCAGGCGGTTCATGCAGGCATCCTATCGCGCCGCTCCCTCTCCGCGCGACAGGACTTGCCGGCGTCGAGCCGCCTCGGTAGACCCCGGGATCATGACATCAAGACTCGCTGAAAAAGTGGCGTTGGTAACGGGTGCCGGTGCGGGCATCGGTTTGGAAACGAGTCTCGCTTTCGCCCGCCAAGGGGCTCGCGTGGTCCTCGTCGACAAGAACCCGGCAGCCGCCGATGCCGCTGCCGAGCAGCTTCGAGCGGCCGGCGGCGAAGCGCTCGCGATCGAAGCTGACGTATCCAGCGCGGCCGATTGCGAACGCATGATTCAGGCCGCTGAAGCCAAGTTCGGTGCCCTGCACGTTCTCTTCAACAACGCCGGGATCTCGCACATCGACGATGCCGACGCCGTCGAGACCGACGAGGATGTCTGGGACCTGACGATGAACGTCAACCTGAAGGGCGTCTTCCTGGGTTGTAAGTACGGCATTCCCGCCCTGCGGCGGGCCGGTGGCGGTTCGATCATCAACACCGCTTCTTTCGTCGCGGTTCTGGGCGCCGCCACTCCCCAGCTCGCCTACACCGCGAGCAAGGGCGGGGTGCTCGCGCTTTCTCGAGAACTCGCCGTGATCCACGCCCGCGAGGACATCCGCGTGAATGCGCTCTGCCCCGGGCCCCTCCGGACGGAACTCCTGATGAAATACCTCGACACCGAGGAGAAGCGCCAACGCCGACTCGTCCACGTCCCGATGGGCCGCTTCGGCGAAGCACGCGAGATCGCCGACGCCGTGGTCTTCCTGGCATCCGACGAATCCAGCTTCGTCACCGGCTCGACCTTCCTGGTCGACGGCGGAATCACTGCCGCCTACGTCACGCCTGAATAGCGTACGGGCCGGACCTCGTTCGGGTGGTCACTTGTTCGGGTGATCACTTAAAGGGTGGGCAGTGTAGGATTCTGCCTGCACCGGAGGTCTCCATGGCTCGTCGTTGCCCTGACCCTGGGTGTCACGTGCTCGAACGGCGAGAGCCCCCACGAGCCGGAGGGGCAGCTCACCTTCGCGAGCCCCCAGGTCGACCCGATCGCGATCGCGGGCGACGTGGTCTTCGTCGCCAACACGCCGAGCGGGACTGTCGATGTCATTGGCCGGGTCAACCACGAGATCGTCCGTCGCATCCACGTGGGCCTCGATCCTGTCAGTGTGGCCTTGCGCCCGGACGGTCAGGAACTCTGGGTCGCCAACTGCCATTCACGCCGCACTCGACGAAATGGAGAGCGACGACGACGATGGCACTATCAACCTGCGCGTTCGGGGTCGAGAGTTGGCCGGTCAGAAGATCAATCTCTCCTGGGAGAACGGCGGCTATAGCGACGCGAACCGGACGATCAGCCGAAGCGAGTTGATCGGTGACGCAGCTGGGGGCCTCCTCGTTGCGACCTTCACGGCGGCGCTCCCGAGGATGCCAACTCGTTCCAACCGCAGCCGGCCATCTGGGTCGATTCGGTGGGCACGGCCCTGCGTGTGACCCTCGACGTCATCCCACCGGCCGGAACCCGGCTCCTCCAGCTTGCCACGCCCCATGGGTTACTCAGCAACGAGATGCCGATCATCGTTCAATAAGGGACCGCGAGCCTGCCGCTGTTAGGCGGGTGAGCCCCAGTGCATCATGTGAGCGAAGTTCCCGGAGAAGAACTTCTCTTTCGCTGACTCGGTGTGCCCTTCCATGGAGCGCTCGAAGCGCCCCAGCGGATCTCGACCGCCTTCCGGGTGCGGGTAGTCGGAGGAGAACAAGAAGAGTTCCTCCCCGGCCTGCTCGATGAGCCAGCCCACGGGCTCCGTCGGGAAGGGTGTAAAACGCACCTGGCGACGAATGTAATCGCTCGCCGGCATGGGAAGCCGAAGTGCCGGCTCGGTTTTCTGGAAGGTCTGCTGGGCCAGATCGACGCGACGTAGCATCGAGGGGACCCAGAGGGCGCCTTGCTCGATGCAGCCTCCGCGCAGCCCGGGGAACTTCTCGAAGATCCCGTCGAGGGCCATGCAGCCGAGCAACATCTCGGGGATGTTTTGCAAGACGAGGTAGTCCTTGCTCCGGATGTTCTCGCCGCCACCGAGAAAGTCAGTGGTCTTCTCGAGACCGTTGTTGTGAAAGGCCTTGGGAAGTGGCCGGCCGCCTCCACCGATGTGCAACATGAACGGAACGCGGCGCTCTTCCAGCAACGCCCAGAGCGGATGATAGTCGGGGTGCGTCGGCGAGAGATCCCCGGTCGGCATGGAGGGCACGAGGACCGCGCCACAGCCCGCATCGATCGCCGCGGCTGCTTCCTCGATCGTACGCGCGGGATCCCCCCAGAAGACGCTGCCCACGCCGACCATGCGATCGTCGTCGGAGCAGAAATCGCCCATCGCTCGGTTCAGCGCGCGCGATCCGCCGTGCACCAGGTCGGGATCTTCGCCCATGAACTGGGTCGCCGCGAAGGTGGCGAATACCAGTTGCTTGTCGAAGCCAAGGAGGTCGAGTGCCCGACTTCGCTCGCCGGGATCAAACGCCCCAAGCGCGCCCCAACCCTTCGGCCCCATGACGTTGGCCTCGAGCGCCGCTGCTTTCGCGGGATCGCCTTTGCGATCAGCCGCCTCGGTGACCGCCTTCTCGGCCAACTTGCCGGCAGCGCCGAGGTAGAGCGGCCGGATCCTGTCGCGGATTTCCGGATCGGCGTACTCGACGATCCATTCGGACAGCTCCATGATGTGGCTGTCAGCATCGTAGAAGGTGCGGCCCTCGGCGTACGGCATGGGAGATCCTCCGCTGCCGAGTCTAGCGGGACCCAGCAGGAGATAGAATCATCATCGACATCCGCCGTGCAGAGCCCAACGAACGCGAGCGCGTCGCCCTCCTCTTGGAGCGGGCCAGTCTTTTGGCACTTCCCAACGAAATGCGGCTGGCCAACCTGCTCGTCGCCATCGAGGACGCTGGCTCGATCGTGGGTGCGATCGGGCTTGAGGTCCATGCTCGGCGTGGTCTGGTTCGATCCGTCGTGGTGAAGGAAGAGCAGCGCACACACGGCATCGGATCGGAACTGATGCACGGTGTGATCGCCCGAGCGAGCGAACTCGGGCTTCGCGAACTCTTCCTGCTCACCGAAACGGCCGCACCGTTCTTCGTGCGTTTCGGCTTCCATGAAGTCGATCGCTCGGACGTGCCGCCGGAGATCCGACGCTCGTCATCGTTCGAGAGCGAATGCCCTGACTCCGCGGCCGTCCTCTGCCTGGAACTCGAAACCCGGATCTAGCTCGCCGAAACGCCCTGGAAGCTCTTCTTCTCTGGTCCGACCCGCGCCACGATCGGCGCGAGCTTCTCGGTATCGAGGCCATAAAACTTGGCCGCGTTGCCGCCGACCATGGCTTCGATCTCGGCTTCGGGAAGATCACGGAACGTGTCGTGTCGTTGTTCGATCGTGTTCGGCCAGCTGCCTTCCGGGTGCGGGTAGTCGGTCCCCCACATGATCTGCTCGACGCCGATCTCGTGGCGCATTTCGGCTTCGCGTCGCGGCATGCAGGAGGCGCCAATCTTCACGTTGCGCCGGAAGTAGTCGGCCGGCGACATCGAGAGATGGCTGCGGAAGTCGCCCATCTTCAGACTGTACGGCGTCTCCGCATAACGTTGCTCGAGGAGCGCCAGGTACTCGGGCACCCAGATCGAGGTTCCCTCGGTCATGGCGACCTTGAGCTTCGGGAAACGCTCGAAGGCCCCCCCCCAGAGCATGAAGGTCAGCGGGCGCATCAACCAGATGTGCACTTCGGTGACGTAGGCGCCGACGGCGCCAGGCGGAACGTCGTTGCCACCGGCGAGTCCGCCGGGACCGAAGTAGTCGGTCCCAGGCGAGGGACCGGAGTGGAAATGGATCGGCATGTCCATCTCCTGGCAGGCCGCCCAGACCGGGTCGTAGCGAAAATCGTGGTAGCCCGGGAACGAGCCCCACATCGGAGGCAGGATGATGCCGCCGAGACCGTTCTCCTTGGCCCAGGTGATTCCCTCGACCGCTTGATCGATGTCCCACAGCATTGGAATGCAGGCCAGGCCGATGCGACGCTCGGGGGCCGTCTGGACGAACTCGGCCATCCATCGGTTATGCGCACGGCAGCCGGCCCATTGGAGATCGGCGGTGACGCCTTCGCTTCCCATCGAGAAACCGGCACCGAACGGCGGCGCGTTCATCTCGGTGATTCCATCCGGGTACAGCACCTCGGCGGCCACACCATCGGCGTCCAGTACCTTGTCGCGCGCGGTCGGATCCCAGGCACCAGAGAGTTCGTATTCGCGGCCCCGGCGCCATTCGGCGTTGATGTCGCCCACCAGAAAGCGCTTCTCCGCCTCCTTCGTCATCGCGATCTGGATCGGGAGCGCAGCGTCGAAGGCGTCTCGGAACTCCGGATCGACATAGGGGCGGTACTCGGCGGCGGGCAGTCCCGCGTGGCCATCGGAAGAAACGACGAGATAGCGGTCCATTATTCACCCACCTCCACAGCACCAATCGGGTTGGTATAGAACTGGCGCGCCCAGCGGCGGAAGCCGGCCAGGTAGTCGTCTCCGTCGCACAACAGGGGCTTCGAGCGGTGCACCTTGTTCTTCCAGATCGGGAAATCCTGCTCGACACCCGCGGTGAGGTTTGCCATGAACTCCTCACCCGCGAGATCGACCATGTTATTCGAGCAGGTCAGCAGCCAGCGCGAGTGGACCTGGTGATCGTTGATCGGAGTCGTCGACGAGTACATCAGGAGCCCCGCCTCGGGTATCCCTTCGCTACGGACCGCAGTCAGCCCGAGCCCCCAGGAATCTCGCACCAACGTCATGTTGAAGGTGCCGAACGGTGTCTCCTGCTCGCTCGAGTTGGTGATGCGGTAGTGCGTCGAGTCCGGGTCGTAGTGGATCTCCCCGCTCATATCGGCCGAAGACTTGTGGACGTAGTGGAAGTGGATCGGATCGTTGTTGTTCTCGTGGGTGTCCTGCACGTAGGAATCGAGTACGAGTTCGAACTGACGCGGCGCGCTCCAATCGGGGTCGCTGAACTCGGGGAGTTCGGGGAAATCCCATTCCGGCGGCTTCTGCTCAGTGTGGTACCAGACCCAGATGAAGCCGTTCTTCTCCTGCACTTCCCAGCTGCGCACCCGTGCCTTCTTGGGGATTCGCTCGCTGTAGGGAATATGCGTGCACTGGCCGCTCGTCCCGTCGTACTGCCAAGCGTGGAACGGGCAGCGGATCGTCTCGCCCATCACGCGGCCGCCATGGCCGAGGTGAGCACCCAGATGCGGGCAGAAGGGATCGAGGACCTTCGCAGCGCCCGAGCGCGTTCGGAACAGCACCAGCTCCTCGCCGAAATACTCGACGGGGACGACCTGGCCCACCTCGACATCGCGACTGAATGCCAGCGCGAACCAGCCGTTCGGCATCGGAAGTAGATCGTGTTCGGTTTCTCGTTTGGCCATGGAATGGATTCCTTCGGGAATGTTATTCGTTGGGTTGTGGAGCCAACGCGTCTGCCAGGAAGCGCGCCGATGCCTCGGCGTGCTCGACAATGGGGAACGCCTCGAGGTTGGCGTAGTTGAACATCAACACGTAGTAAGCGCCGAGGATCATCTCGGTCAGCGTCTCGGGTGCGTGGCGTCGGGTGATTTCGCCCGCTTCGAGTCCGCCCTGCACGATCGCGCCAAACGCGTCGAGCAACATGGTGGCGCGCTCGGAACGTTCCTCGCCCTCGCTCAGGACATGAACCAGCTCAGTCACCATCTCGCGGTTCATCGGGCCGGCCTCGATGATGCCCTTTGCCATGTGTCCGAAGAAGGCGAGCAGCCGGTCGCGGGTCGAGAGGTCGGCCTTGCTCACGGCTTCGACGTCCATTCGCAGTTGGTCGACGCTGTAGTGAGCGATCTCGCGCAGCACGTCGCGCTTGGCCGGGAAGTGATTGAAGAAGGTCTTCTGGGCGATGTCCGCGCGGTCGCAGATCTCCGAGACCCGAGTGGCCTTGAAGCCCTTCTCCTCGAAGAGGGCCGCGGCGGCCTCGAGGATCCGACCGCGCATCTCGAGCTTGCGGCGCTCACGGCGCGGGAGCTCGAAGAGATCCGGTGGAGCGGCGGTAGCGACCATGTCCGGCATCCTAGCCGAAAGGTACAGCTCGTTACAAACTTATATTTGACTGTATCCCCGAGGGGGTGACATGGGGTCCACTCGGCGATAGAAACCGCCCATGCCCGATCTAACCGAAGCCGAATCGGCCGAGCTCCACGAAGCCCTCGCCGTCCTGCGCGGCGAACTCCAGCAGGCGGTGAGTGCCACCGAGAGCTCCACGGCACCCGTCGACCTGGATGAGCCGATCGGCCGGCTCTCCCGCGTGGACGCCATGCAGCAACAGGCGATGGTCCAAGCGGGCCGGCGTGCGGCCAAGCTGCGCCTTCAGCAGGTCGAGGCCGCCCTTCGTCGCTGCGAGTCCGACGACTACGGCTTCTGCCGCGACTGCGGCGACACCATCGACGTCGCCCGCCTGCGAGCCCGGCCCGAGGCGCCGTTCTGCCTCAAGTGCCAGAGCAAGAGCGAGGCCCGGCGAGGCTAGTCGCGGCTACTCGAAGCTTCGAGTAAACAGCGTCTTGATCGCCGCCGTCCCGTTCTCCTCGACGAAGCGCACGGTCTAGACAGGGACGTTCTTCCCGAAATTGCGTTGTTCGCTGAAGCTACCTTTAGACCAAACAGCACTAGGCCTGGCTGACGGCCGACAGATCGACTTCGTGATCGATTGGCAGAACCGCAGGATCGGGGCTGGTCACCTACCAATCGGAACGTCCCGGTTCACCGTTCACCGCGCGGGGCTGCCTTCGGGCCCGAGTTGAAATCCTCCGCTCTGGGAACAACGGAACTTCGGAAAGAACGTTGTTGTGCACGGTCGGCGATCGCGATGATCTCGGCCGACTGGCAAGCCCTTCGCATTGCGAGCCGGAATCCAACGCTCGGCCGGTGCGGGTACTCGAGGGCGACCGGGCGCTGGTCGATTCGCTCCAGAACCCCTGCGGGGCTCGTGGACGAATCGAGGCAATGTAGTCCACGAGTTCCTCGAGATCTTTGACCTCCGCCTTCGCCCACTGGACACCGAATCGGCGGCGTTGTGTCCGGCCCGCTGCGGGGAGCCTGCAACGGGGAATGGATGCACGCTCGAGCCATCCGGCGTACCCTTTCTCGGCGCCTCCCCCAGGCCGGCCCGGGTGCGGGGCCGCTTGCCCGAGTACGAACGCAACGAGCCCGAGAAGACGCTCCTCCATCAGGTCGTCCGCGAAGAGTTGGAGTCTTTTCTGGCTCGCGCACGCGAGGCCGGCTCGCCCGTGGTGCGGTTCGTTGAGCGCGAGATCCGCGCTTACCTCGACTGCGGCGTGCTGGCGAACGGTTTCCTCCGCCTGCACTGCGACGACTGCGGCCACGATCGCCTGGTTGCCTTCTCGTGCAAGGGGCGCGGCTTCTGCCCTTCCTGCGGCGGGCGGCGCATGGCGGATACGGCTGCTCACCTGGTCGAGCGGGTTCTGCCCGAGGTCCCGGTTCGACAGTGGGTGCTCACGCTGCCGTACCCGCTCCGATTGCCTTGCGCCTGGGACGCGAAGCTCACGAGCGCCGTTCTGCGCGCGTTCCTGCGCGCCCTTTTCGCCAATCAGCGGCGCCGTGCGAAGCAGGTTCACGGAGTCGGAAGAGGCCAGTGCGCGTCGGTGACGTTCATCCAGCGCTTCGGATCGGCGCTGAACCTCACACCGCATTTCCACAGCCTCGTCCTCGACGGCGTCTACGCGGGCCCCGCGCACTCACCCGGGCCGTTCTTGCCGCTGCCGCCGCCGGAGACCGAGGACGTCGCCCGGGTGATGGCCGGCACGGCGCGGCGCTTGATGCGGCTCGTCGAACGCCGTCGGCAGGGCAGTGGCCTCGACGACGAAGCGGCAGCAGATCACCCGCTGCTTGTGACGCTGATGGCGGCCTCGATCCAGTCGCGCATCGCGACGGGCCCCGAGGCGGGCCAGCGCTGGCGTCGGCTGGGTGACAGAGTCGAACCGGCCGAGTCAGGTGCCCTTGCCGACTCCCCGGCGCGCTGCGTCCGTCAGGGTGGGATGAGCCTGCACGCCGACGTCGCGGTCCCTGCACGCGACCGCAAGCGGCTCGAACGCCTGTGCCGCTACGCCGCCAGGCCGCCGCTGGCGGTCGATCGTCTCGAGGCGCTGCCCGACGGGCGCCTGGCCTACCGGCTGAAGACGCGCTGGCGCGACGGCACGACCCACGTGCTGATGGAGCGCCACGAACTGCTCGAGCGGCTCGCCCCGCTGATCCCTCCGCCGCGCGCGCACCAGGTTCGATATCACGGGCTGCTGGCTCCGTGTGCGAGCGGAAGAGATCGGGTGGTGCCGAGGCCCTCGCCTTGCCCCGAAGCTGGGACGGTGGGGCCGGCTGCGCTCGCAGACTGTCGACCCTGGCCGCTCGAGGGAGTGGATCGCGAGGGCTGCTCGAAAGAGCCGGCGCCGAGCAGCGCCGAGTTATCGCAACGCTCGGTGGAGGGAAAAAGCTCGGCGAAGCACGACTTCCGCACCGACCGAGCCACGGCGAACGCGGCCGTCGCCGAGGCAGAGCCAGGCTGTGCCGATGCGCCCTCGAAGGTGCCGGCCGGGCGCTACCTGTGGGCGGATCTCCTGCAGCGGGTCTTCGAGGTAGATGCGCTCCGCTGCCCGCGCTGCGGGGGACGCATGCGCGTGCTCGCCGCCATCACGGGGGCCGATGTCGCGCAGAGGCTCCTCGCCTGCCTGAACCTGCCGACGCGGGCACCCCCGCTCGCGACGGCCCGGCCCGGTCGGCGGTCTCGAACCAGGCCAGAGCCCGAAGCCCTCTGGTCCGAGTCCGATTTCGACCAGCGCACCCCAGCTGAGTGGGACGTGGGCGCCTGACCACGTCTGCACGACGGCGCTCGACCGACCCACCCGCGTCGCCCCACCCCGATCCCGTCCGGCACCCGTGCGCCTGCCGATCGGCCAGGGCCCTGACGACCCGCCGAGCAGGCGCCTCGCGCCAGCCACCGGCACGCCCAGGGCCATGAAATCACCCCGCCATCGGGGCCTGGGCCTGATCCCCTCGCACCCCTGCTTGACATAGCGGGGTGTTATCGGACCTCGATCCGAATTCGGGGCTTGAATCGCCTATCCTCTGCGGGCCAGCGCCTCCATGGTGAAGGGCTGAAGTCCCTCCGCTTCGATCATCGATCGCGCGGTGTCCAGGAGCTGGTTCCTTCGCGCTTCGGGGGTCATGCGGGTGCGTTTGGGCGCTTCGGAAACCATTCTCGCAACGATAGCCCTATTGTTGAGAATCTAAATTAGCTGCTCGCCTCTGGTCCTCCCTGGTCGTTCTTCCTGGTAACTCTGCCTCGTAATTCGAGGTGGAGTACCCGTGACGCACACGGCACACCGCCGAATCATCCACCTCGCCGCAATGAACACCGGCCCGAACACATGATCGATCCCGACTGGCGGGCGCGCCATGAGGGCGGGGCGATGGCGCGCTCACGCAAGAGCATGCTCGAGATCGTCGGGCGACTGGAAAACTGCTGAGATCCATGGCGGTCAGCGGAAGTCCGAAAGAGGTGGAGTTTCCTCCGACTATTGAAGCGCGAGCCTTCGATAACGATGAGTCGTAGGCGGACGCGGGTTCGATTCCCGCCGCCGAACTCGACATCCTTAGTGAATTCAGATGCTTGTCCGAAATATTTTGACGACCTACACGACCCCACGCAGGGCGCCTTCTATTATGTGCGTGTTCTCCAGAACCCGACGTGCCGCTGGTCGACCTACGACGCGCTGCGCCTTGGGCGAGAACCCGATCCGCGTGTCCCCGCGAGACTGCGCGAACGGGGCTGGTCATCGCCGATCTGGATTGAGGCCTCATAGTGGGATTGGGACACGTACCGGGTGGACTCCGCAGGCGGCTACTCGGGCATTGAATGAATGCTCGGTCCGGCGGCGCCGCGGGACAATCGCGGGACAATTGGCGCAACTCCCGCGATGACATTGAAGGTCAGCCGGCTCGCGTCGAAGAGCGCGCACGCTCGCGCTCGCTCGGTCTGGTCGACTTCAGTGAAAGTTGGTGCGGACCCTCCCGCCGACGCGACTGGGCTCGACGACCTTGCGAAAATCGGAGGGCGTGGCGCCGACGGTGGCGCGAAAGTCCCGGGCGAAATGTGCGGCATCGCTGAAGCCGCACAAGTACCCGATCTCGGTCGACGAGTGCGCCGTCGTCTCGAGCAACCGACACGCCTCGCTCACGCGGAAGGCGCGCACGATCTCATTGAACGAGGTGCCTTCGCGGGCAAGCCGACGCTGCAGCGATCGAGCGCTGTGCCCGAGCCTGGAAGCAAGTTCGGCCAGCCTCCAACTACGCGAGGGGTCGAGCGCGAGCAATTCGCGAACTGTCTCCGAGACGCCGTCTTCCAGGCCGAGGCGCCGCCCTTGGGTGGCCACTTTCGAACGCCATTGCAGCGACCAGCGCGAGGTGTCGCTTGGAAGTCGGACCCCGCCCAGTGCCCGCACCTTCCCACCCTCGACGAGCACTGGCCCTCGCGGCTGTATGGCGATGCGAAGCTCCTCGGTTCCAATCCCCTCTAACAAGGCGCGGAGAACGCCCAGGATGAACAAATCATGGGAGGCACCCGGGGGCGGGCCCTGGCTCGCGAAGTGTTCGAG
This sequence comes from Phascolosoma agassizii, assembly GCA_035593235.1. Lineage (NCBI taxonomy): Eukaryota > Metazoa > Annelida > Sipuncula > Phascolosomatiformes > Phascolosomatidae > Phascolosoma > Phascolosoma agassizii. The sequence continues at coordinate 175,378 of JAVJHY011695800.1, forward strand.
TTCCCAATGCGCCGGTGCGTGTTCGGCGAACCTCGTACGATGAAGTGCGTGGCCATAACGCTCGAAGCGCGCCCACTTCCGGAGCAGGACGTCCGGCTCCGCCGATCGTAGGAACGCCTGCAACACAGGGTGCGACGCGAACGAGTGCATGTGGTCCGCGATCCTGAATACGAATGCGGGTCCCCGCGCGCGCAAGCCGAGCTCTAGAAGTTCTCGCTTGAGTGTCATCGAACCATGGGCCTCGCGGATGCGATCCGGGACATGTATGTCGGCGGGGAGCACCTCGGGTGCCTCGGCCTCGAGAGCAGCCACCACGAGAGCGACCAACGGGCCGCTGGCGAAGAGGGCGTCATCCGTGGATTCGGGGGGACTCACCCCACGAGCCTACTCGATTCGCGATTTGGCGCGATTTTTCAATCCCCAGCTGGGTGCACGGCCGAAGTTCTCCTCCTACGACTGAAGAGGAAGTCCAGAACCATGACGGATACTGCGAAGCCGACCGCGCTCGTGACGGGCGGCAGCTCGGGAATCGGCCTCGAAATCGTTCGTGCCCTTTCCCGGCGAGGGGTGCGCATCGTGACTTGCGGAACGCGTGAACACACCCCTGGTGCGCTTTCGGAGCTGGCCGACGTCGAGTACCACGCTTGCGATCTCACGAGCGCCTTGGGCGTCCAGCACATGGTCGATCGCGTCGGGGGGCGTGGCAAAGGACTCGACTACCTGTTCAACAACGCGGGTATCCAGAACGAGTGTCAGGTCGGCCCGACGCTCTCGTGGCAGGATGTCGAACGGGAAGTCGCCGTCAACCTCATTGCTCCGATCGCACTCACCAGCTCACTGGTGCCCGCGCTTGCGCTCAAGCGCGGGCGTGTCGTGAACCTCTCCTCGGGGCTCGCTCTCGCGCCGAAGGCGGCGTCTCCTGTCTATTGCGCGACGAAGGCGGGACTATCGAGCTTCAGCCGAACGCTGGCCTACCAGCTAGAGGTCCAGGAGATCACGGTTGTCGACGTGGTGACGCCGCTCGTGAAGACACCCATGACGGAGGGGCGTCACAGAGGCGCGATCCAGCCCACCGACTTCGTCCGCGAGATGCTTGCGCAAATCGATGCCGGCAAGACGCGTGTGTTCGTCGGGAAGGCTCGTCTACTGCCGCCCTTGCTTCGCCTCGCGCCATCCCTCGCCTACCGAATCATGAGGAACGCCTGATAATGGAACATCGAGAAGCAGCGACGACCCCGCATACCTTTAGGCGCGTCCGATCGTGCTACTTCTGCATCGCGCTGCTGTTGCTGGCGACTGGCTGTATCGGTAGCGGCCCTATGGGCCCGGTTCCCGGAGGCAGCTTCCGCGGTGAGGCAGAGACCGCCACGCACGATGTCGACTGGTCCTACGCTGAGGATCTCGATTCGGTCGACACCGAGATCGAGGGCGACTCGCCGCGTACCGTACGTACGGGATTCGTCGTGTACGAGGGCCGTGCTCACCTGCCCGTCACGTGGGCACCGCTCAAGCGCTGGCCGGACGTCGTACGTCAGCATCCGCGTGTGCTCGTTCGTATCGATGGCCAACTGTTTGCGTTCGACGCTCGGGAGGTCACGGATCCCGACCAACTCACCCGCCTGAGAGAGAAGGGCCAAGCGAAATATGGCGCGCCGTTTCACGCGCGCTCGCTCAACGACTCGACGTTCTACTTCAGGCTCGACCCGTTGGAGTCGGAATAGGTCGCTCATGTCGCTTCGAAGGTATGCTGTGGATATGTCACGCATCGCGAAAACCATCGGGATCGGACTGCTTGCCTATGCGGGCCTGGTGGTCGTCGTCGAATCGACACTCGGGTTCTTGCAGCCCAACGTAGGGGACACGTTCATCGTGACGACGACGGATGCGGATGGTGTTTCTACCGACCGTGTGCTTGCGCAGAACTTCAGCGGGGGGCAGCTCTATGCTTCAGCGAACCACTGGCCTCGTGCCTGGTACCACGATGCCCTGGAGAATCCGCTCGTCAGGGTGACCTTGGACGGAGTCACCGCCGACTACGTCGCCGTTCCGATCGACGAAGCAGAGCACAGTCGGGTAGAGCCAGAGATCGCAAACGGAGTCGGGTTGAAGTTCCTGTTCGGTTTCGCTCCACAGGAGTTCCTGCGGCTCGATCCGGTGAAGAGCCGATAGAGACTGAAGCTCGAACTCGGCGCCTGTGGCCTTGGAGAGTCTGTCGATTCGGACATTTCACTAGGGTCGATTGTAGGCAGGGCAGCGACGGGATCCCTGGGACAACCGCGGGACAAGTTTTCAGTCAGAAGACCTCTTCTGGTCGCCCACGCTTTTGGAGCCGGGTTCGATTCCTGCCGCCTTCTCCATTTATTCAATGAAATCAGATATCTGTGATCGGAATGGCGGATTCGTTAAAACCGCATCTGCCGCAACTTTCGCCGCAAAATCACGCGGTTCGAGAAGTCGTCTGTGACAGTGGGCCCCGTTGCTATTCTCGGCGTTCCCGGGTCCGCGCGAGTATCTAGGGCTTGCGCGATGATGGAGAGGTGAGCGAATCATTGCCGGAGTGTCACGGGTTTCGCGATCGGAAGACTCGAACTTGTGTGGGGAGGCCACGAAATGCCTGCGTCCAACGAAGTCGAAGACCAAATCGTGGCGTCGATTCGTCGAATCATTCGTGCGATCGATTTGCAGTCACGTCGCCTACAGGATCAACACAAGCTCACAGGGCCCGCCATCGGGGCCTGGGCCTGATCCCCTCGCACCCCTGCTTGACATAGCGGGGTGTTATCGGACCTCGATCCGAATTCGGGGCTTGAATCGCCTATCCTCTCCAGCGACACGTCGGGTTCTCGAGGATACGGGCGTAGTAGAAGGCGGGTGCCGCGGCATCGAACGCCGGGTCGCTCCACACGGTGCAGAGTTCGCGGTGGCCTTCGCCCCGTGGTTCGCAGGTGGCCAGGTCAACGCTGGCCTCGTTCGGGCCGCCGGCGACATCGATGACCTGCTCCTTCACTTCGCCGTTCTCGAGCCATCCCTTGATGATCTGGACCCGTTGCAATGGCGTTCCGAGCGTTGTGGGCGTGCCGGCGTCCTGCAAGGCCCAGACGGCAAAGCGTGGACCCTTGGCGTCGGCGGGCGCCTCCGGCAGATCGCCCCCCATCGGCACCCCGCTCGCATAACCTCGCGCGGCGAAGCCGGGCTCTGTGCACATGGTCTCCGGATAGTCGAAGCCGCCGAAGAACCGCACCGTCGGGCGCGTACCGCTGGTTCCGTAGGCTTCGCGCCGCTGCATCGCGCTGAAGAGGGCGTCGCGCGAGTTCTCTTCGGCCCAAAGCACCGCGAGCCCACCGGGATTGAACTCGAGATCGTCGGGAAAACCGGTCGGCTTGACGTCTCGCGCGCCCATGCCCGCGCCGCCGTGTCCGGGGTGGCCCTTCTCGGCGGTCAGGCCGGGAGCCGCGATGTGCGTGTCCGTGCTCGCGATCACGCCGAATCGGAACGGGTTCACGCCGATCTCGCTTTCGATCTGGAGTCCACGGCCGAACGCGTCGCGCACGAAGCTCGACCGCGAGGCGACGCGCTCTTCGACGAAGATGGAGAACTTCGCTCCGAACTGGTCGTAGGGGAGGTTCTCGAAATCACAGGCCTCGTCGCCTTCGAAGCCGGCGCGCATGTCGCACTCGCTGTCGCCCTTGTGCTGCATCATCTCGACGAGGGGTTCGAAGCGCTGACGACGCTTCGCGACAGCGGGGTCGAAGGGCTTGCCCCGGTCGTCGCCGCCCTCGAGAGTCGCAGCCTCGAACATCAGGCCAGCGCCCAGGTTCGAGTTGTGCGGAATCGTCAGGACCTCACATCCCGCGAGCCCTTCGATGCACGCCGTGTCGAGGGAATCCCAGAGCGCTGCCGCCGAGTCCGTGTCGACCCAGCTCGGGGGATAGTCCGGCACCTTGGCGTTTCGGAAGATCACGTTGCGATGGAGATTCTGGCCGGTGCCGATGGAGGCCGTCCATTCGTAACCGACGAAGCTGGTAAAGCCGCAGGCAGCAGAGCGGTCGTAGGCTTCTTCTGCGGCGTCCTGGACCTCCCACCAAACGCCGCGGGCTTCACTCAGGCAGTCTTCGGCGTCGTCGCCGCAGAAGCCCCAGCGTCCTTTCATTTGCAGGGTGCGCGCGGCGATCAACTGGAAGCCGACGGCCGGAAAATTCCGGTGGAGGATGCAGACCGGGCTCCAGTAACCGGCCGTGCCCTCGCTCATGCACATCCGCACCTCGCCTAACAGTTCCGCATGGTCCGAGACGGCGACGAAGTCGAGGGGCCGCTCGAGTTGGATCGTCCGCAGTGCCTTCCCTGCTTCGGAGTACGGTTGGATCCCCATCTTGCCGCCCTGGGCAAACCGGTAGGCATCCCGTGGTGTGTTGCGGGTGTCTTGGCTGCTGGCGTCGAACGAGTACGCGGTGTGGACGTGGGTATCGCCGAACCAGGGCCGGCGGTTCGGATCGTGCACCGTACAGGGGGTGCGTTCCTCCGTGCGCTTCCAGGGCGGCTCGGCGCTCGCGGCGAGTGTGGTGGACACGGTCAGGGCAAGGGCGAACACGAACGCATGGGCGCGCGACATGGGAAACCTCCTCGCCGGGGTCTAGGCGCGGGCGGTGTATGCTCCAGCACCCTGAAGAGAAGGAGAGCCCATGGCTGACAAGGATCGTTGGGAACGCGGTCAGGAGATGTTGCAGAAGGTCTACGCCGGAGACGTCGTCACGGCACCCCGTGGCATGATGCCGTTTTCGGACATCATGCTCGAACAACTCTTCGCCGAGGTCTGGACCCGCGACGACATCCTTCCGATGCGAGACCGCCGTCTGCTTATGTTGGGTTCGATCTGCGCGATGGGCGAATCCATGACCTTCAAGATTCAGATGAAGGCGGCGCTCAAGAACGGGGAACTCGAGCCGGACCAAGCCCGCGAAGTGCTGATCCACCTAGCCCAGTACGCGGGTTACCCGCGGGTGGCATCGTTGGTCGGCGTGGTCGAAGAGGTGATCGCCGAAGTCGCGAAAGAGGCCTCCGGCGACTAGACCGAGGCCTCATGCCAGGATTGAGCGGCAACGCCGTCCGAGGTCGCGGGCTGGCGATCCGGACCGGCTCTTCGAGGGCGTGAACTGTTCCGATAGTCGAGCATTGATTTACATACTATTAGTCAGTATGTTCCGAGTCATGCAGATCCAGAAGTACTACCCGGTCCTCGCCACGGCGAACCCCTCCGCCTCGAGCGCGTTCTACACGCGGCATCTCGGCTTCCGCGCGGTTTTCGTCACCGACTGGTTTGTCTTCCTCGTCCACCCTACCAGCGAAGAATTTGCCCTGGGTCTGGTCGACCAGGACCACGAATCCGTGCCATCGCAGGCGCGGACTCCGGCCCAGGGTGTTCTCCTCACACTTGAGGTTCCAGACGTGGATGCGGCCTACGCCACAATGCTTGACGAAGGACTGTCCGTTGTTGCACCAGTCCGAGATGAGGCGTGGGGACAACGTCACTTCATCGTCGATGCGCCTGACGGTGTGCTGCTTGACGTGGTGACCCCGATTCCCCCAAGCGACGAGTTCGCGTCCGCCTACGACCAGGCATCGTGAGCCTGACTCTGCCGCCCAGTCTCACTCCGACGGTCGTCGAGCGCCTAACGAGCAGTCTTCACGAAGCAAACGACAGGTGAGTGGCCCCGAGCAAAAGTCAGCTCGCACGAACCAGGAACTCAGCACTGAGACAATCGGGTCTCTGGTGCAATGCGCGCGAGCGGCATTCTCGCGCGACGGTTACGAGAAAACCTCAGTGGAGTCCGTCGCATCTCATGCCAGGCTCTCCAAGGGAGCCGTGTACTACCACTTCAAGAACAAGGTAGGCCTCTTCGAAGCCGCGTTCAGAGACGCAGAAGCCGAACTCGTCCGCCGGATCGAGAGTCGAGCGCGCGCCGCCCCCGATCCCCAAACGGCCGTTCTGAATGGTTGCGAGGCGTTCGTCGAAGTCGCACTCGACGAAGGACTGAGACAGATCGTGTTGGTGGACGGGCCGACGGTGCTTGGTTGGAGCCGCTGGAGAGGCATCGATCAGGAGTTCGGCCTGGGTTCCCTTCAAGAAGGTCTTCGTGCTTGTGAGGCCGTGGGCACCGAGTTCATCCAGAGTGTCGAGGTCGTCGCTCATCTCTTGTCAGGCGCAATGAACGAGGGTGTGTTCTTCATCGCGGAGGCGCAGAACCGAGACCGCGCCTTTCACGAAGTGGTTGATGTACTTCGCGTCATGTTCGACGCAGCGACCATTCTGAACGAGCGGTAGTGCAGAAGCCGACCGGCAGGGTGCTCGTCCGCTTCTGCTCGGTCTCATTCTGACGAGGTCGATTCCCGGGTCGATTCGGCGTTGGCGGTCCACTTCATGAACTGCCGTTCGTGTAGTCGGTACTTGTCGACGCGGCCGACAGCGTTTGAGCGGACGTTCTCGCCAAGCAGGAGCCACCGGTCCGTCGCGGCGTCATAGCCGTCCCACTGAGTGCGGCCCTCGACGTTGGGGTCGCCGGTCCGGGCGAACTGCACTCAATAGTCTTGCATGATCTCGGCGAGTTCGTCGTCGTAGTCGTTCGTCGGAAAGAGCGGGAACGTGCTCCCGAACACGAACGGAATCTCTGAGGCGTGGTAGGCGCCGGTGGTCTGGCGGTCGCCGGGAGGCGTGCGTTCGAACAGGTAGAGGTAGGTGGGTTGGCCCGCGGCGGCGTGGTAGCGGGCCATCAGCCAGGCGGCGGTGCCGAAGAAGGTGTCGCCCCAGAATTGTTCAGCGGCGGCGTCGACTTCGGCGTCGGTGGTGGCCGGATAGAGCGCGGCGACTTCGTCTGCTTGCTCACCGAAGCTGACGGCCAGGGCGGCGTTCCAGTCTTCAAGATTCTCGACGACTCCCGACTCGGGCGTGGGAATCTTGAAGAGGGGGTAGAGCAGCGTGCCTTCGTCCGCATTGGTCCCGACCAGGAGCGGGACCATCGCCTGCTCGCCATCGCGGAAGGTCTCGAGGGTCGATCTCGGGAGCACGCGACCGTCCACGTTCGGGTGCGTCATCGCATTGAGCTCCCCGGCGGCGGCCACGGCTTCGACCAGCGTCGTTGCGTCGATCGCGCGCAGCGCGGCGGCGGAATTCTCTGCATCCACGACGCCGAGGGATGCTGCGAGCGTCTCGCCTAACGATTCTGCCGAGGGGGTGGGGCCGACGGCGTGGCGCAGGTGCAGGAACTGCTGCAGGCCACTGCCGCTCTCGGGGATCGCGCGGTGGAAGAGGCCCTTCGCCAGTGGCGAAGCCATCAGCTGGCCGACGGAGTGGCCCCGCCATCGGGGCCTGGGCCTGATCCCCTCGCACCCCTGCTTGACATAGCGGGGTGTTGTCGGACCTCGATCCGAATTCGGGGCTTGAATCGCCTATCCTCGATCAGCGAGCGACGAGTATGAACGGATGATCATTCGCAGAATGATCAGTAGTGAGTCGCCAGTTCGAATCTGGTCTCGTGCTCCACTTAAACCCCCGAATGTTCTCGGGTATACGAGATGTTCGGGGGGTGGCTGGCCCTGCGAAACTGGTACCAGCCTCTGAGTTAGCCTCGGATCGAGGCGATTGGAGGCGAGATGAAGCGAGC